>WYDI02009498.1:0-59979 GCA_009867235.2 Psittacus erithacus | reverse complement strand
TGAAAGTCAAAAACACAGCACTGCACCAGCTACTAAGAAGGAGAAAAATGACTGCTACTGCTGAACCCAGGACAATAGCAAAGTAGATCAACATCCAGGATGTTTATGTGCATGAAATGTGTCATGTCCATGCACTCTGTAAACCAAACCCTTCATGAGAAAATGTGTCCAAAACTTGAGTGGCATTATAATAATTGCTTTTAACTTCAGAAAATAAAACAAAATCCATCCACTTACCTGAAATGGACTGGGAGAGTTGAATTCCTGCCATAAACAAAATTTTGTTTAAAAGTTTTGAAGGTATGAATGCCAAAAGGCCTTCAGCAATATGATCTACTGGCAGGTGTCCCTGCCTATAGTTGGAACTTGATGATCTTAAGGTCCTTTCCAACCCAAACCATTCTATGATTCTATGAGCAAGTAATTGAAAAACATCACACCTCTCTACAAAAGCTACATGCAGAGTATTGACATAGATAAAGCTCTTAAATTCCATTAGATCAAAGTGGCATGTGGTTTCTGCTGGGTCACCTTTTAGCTGCTCCCAAAAATTCGAACTATTTGAAACTTCTGGATAACTTAAGTCATAATGTAATAGAGTATCTCAAGCTGGAAGGGACCCATAAATGACTCAGTACATGGGATTAGAGAAGAACACCACCAAGAAACAACATGGTAACTCCCTTAACAATTCCTCCCATATACTTCTTAAAGCAGTTATAAACTAGGATGCTACAGCCTTTACTTTGAACATTTTTTTTCTTATCCTGCTCCCTCTTCTGACTTGCTCCCCTATTGCCAGTTCACGTGCCTGCACACCATGCAGGCCTGCCAGCACAACTGCCTGTCTGGTAACACAATGAACCAGACAGGTCCATTTTAAACAAATTGGTTTTTTATCTGTTTAGTTCAGCAGAGCAGCTGAAGCGAGATCAGTTCCCTATCTCCCTTTAATGCTCCTGCTTGCTCATTTTTAACCTAGTTGGTTTGCCATATGTTCTCAGAAGTAGCTGCAGATCTGCCAGCAGGAGCTAATGCAGGGTGAGAACAAAGAGGTGGAAGTGTAGAGAAAATGGCTGGGACCATATATATGGCAGTTACCAGAAGAAATGCCTACACAGCAAGCCCCTCATACAGGCTGCAGGGTTGAGGGGACTGAGTTGCACAGATTTTAGAAAACACTCCAGTCAATAAAGTCTGAAATATTTTTGAACTCTGAGAAGTTACTGCCAATTAAATTTTCATACATCTCTGTATATTCATGTGTATTTGCAGCACATCCAGAAAGAGAAATTCAGAGACATGGGAGACAAGGAGGTCTATACTTTTTAGACTCAGCAAACCCAGTAGTTAGGTCTGTCTTGTAAGCAAGCTCTTAAAATAGTTCTAGCATGGCCCATAGACCAAATAAACACACTGCATAAGAAAGTCTGTGGAAGCAGTTCACTTCTGTAGATTTAACTCAAGGCTGGGACAGTCAAGCACAGTGACTCCCCATTCTACATGCTGATGGTTTTGGACTGCATGCAGAAGCAAGCTCACCATATCTCAGTCTGGGCTCTACACCAGCTCTAAGGCACCTCTACATTATCACAAGCTAATTGTGAGAATTGCTATCCATCATCAGGTGCTGGAATGTGACAGTACCATCTGTTTTGCACTATTAGACATGCAAGTGACAGCCTGGACAGTTTTGATACAAAAGTCAGTGTATGTGATAGGATGAGACAGTACTTTATCTGTAAGTGTACTGCAGTCCACCACATGCTAGTCCCATTTCCAACACTTTTGGTTAGCTTGGGTCAGCCTTCTGCTTTTGAGGTACCTTCAGCAGTTTGTAGCCCACACCCCATACAGGGTCTGGGACAACAAAAAATGTGCATCATAAAAACATATAATGTATTAAGATCATCAGGTCTCCAGGAGAGGTGGATGTCTTCTAGCACCTGCAGAGATAAACAGTCAACATAACCCAGACTGTTACGACAAGCATGTCCAAAGCTTAAGGCTAGCAAATTAACAGCCACATTGTCAACTGGATGCAACAGTATCTGCTGGGTGCAGTCCCTGAACAGCATGTTCATGCAGCATGTCAGGTACATGTTACTGCATGTTAAGCTACCTATACTCTGTGGCTTTGGTGTACTTCGTTCATGTGTTGGCATGTAGAGGCCAGAGACTGTCTCTGCTTTCCTTAGCACTGCCAAGCTTCAGCTGCAGACTTAGGCATGCTCAACCATTTCTTCATTTCATATAGCCCAAGGTCTACCTGATCCCCGCCAGCACAGCAGTAAAGGCATACAGGGCTTCACTAAGTAGGTCAAGATCTCAAAGAAGTAGATTTGAAGTCAGCAATAAAAGTGACCAGCCTGGCTGAACAGAGAGCTTTGGCTGGAACAGGCTGACCAGGGAAGTGGTTGACTCACCGTCCCTGGACTCAATGATCTTAAAGATCTTTTCCAACCCACATAATTCTATGATTCCTTAAGCGCATCTCAATTATAACTTCTTAAGACACATAGCTATCTGAAAACCACCCCCAGAAATCGTGAGCAGGTATCTCCTCTTTCCCTAGTATTTAACCTTCATCTATACAGTAAGAATTTTAAAATTGCAGAGAAACATTTTACTACGTGATGCAGGTAAAACCTTCAAAAAGGATCCTACCCTTCTTAAAAACAGACACCAGTGCATGTTCCATGACAGAATACAGCGGTTTAAAAAAAAACCAAAACAACACATAGGGGTTTAAAAAAAAAAAAATCTTCAAAATCTTCCTGCCTTAAAAAAAAATCTTCAATCATCCTTCCACCCCAAATAACTAGCCAGCAGCCATAAAACATCAAAACACTCGAGTATTACATGAGATGCTCATCATTAGGAAGCATTTCCCACTATGTCCCACTGTGAAGCTTAAGAGCAGAATCTGGACAAAGCAAGGAATAAAATATTTCTTTAAAGAAGCTAAAGCATCTGTTTTGATAACAAAAGACCAGTTAAATAGGGAAGTGTTAGCAGCTACCAGAACAAAAAAAAAACCCAACACAAAACAAGCTCCACACGTACTGACCTTTGTTATTCTCTTCTACTAAAACTGTTGTTTCAAAATTCCACTGCTGCTTGTCTTTGTATATACAAAGACCACTCACTAAGATGTTTCCATTATGCATCAACAAAATACTTTTAACTATGGGTCTTTCAACGCAAATCACACTAATAAGGCTGCACAGGCAACACAGCACACTGTGTTGCACATTCATCATCAAGATCATGGAACTTATCTTCAGGTAACATACAATGAAGTTACCTGTGCACTTTGAAGTCACACAAAAGTAGCCTGTAATGGCTGTAGCAGTGCTTTATTTTTGGTTTTCATACATTTGCCAGTTCTCACCAGTTTTCCCAATTCCACAAGCTGAAGACAGCAGAGATGCTACTGGTATCTTTCTGCCTTTCACACTTCCATGCTCACAATGACAACCCATGACAGCTAAATCACACAGTTCCCTTTCCTTTGAGCTTCATAAAGTTTATATTTATTTACTTGGGTTCACCCTAAACACTCCTTGATCTGAAGTTTCCTTGTGGTCATAATTTAATTTCCAGCATTATTTTCCTACTAAAATACTTAGGAGCCACCTTGCAATCAAAATAAAAAAAGAACAAATAAAAAACAAACAAAAAAAATCGCTTGAGAAGATAAACTAGGCAGGGTGACCGACACTCCTTTTTTTATGCCCACAAGCGATCCCCAACACATTTGTTGTGCTGCGCTGTTTCTGGTTCCTCCTCCTGGCTCATTGGCAGAGTTCCTTCCTATCTTAACTTGCTCCTGAATCTTTTACTCCCTTGTACAGAAGTACTTCTCATCATGCTGCCAGTTGCAAAGTGCATTTCACCCTCCTCTTTCCTTCCTACTTTCTCTATTTCTACCCCTGAAGCTCAAGTTCACTAAAATATATGATCACTGTATGAACTCATTTGCATACTTCCACTGTTCCCATTCCACATTTCTAACTCCTTGCTTCCTAAAGCAGTCCACATTTCAAAAAGGCACTTCTATGTTGCACGATGCTGCTATTAGTCACTCCTGCACTCACTTTCTTTGGTACTTCTCTCACTTGCTCCTTCAGCATCTCCCTTTAATGATTCCAACTACTCCTTTTTCCTCCTCAGGCAAGGTTTGTCGTCTTCCTCCTCCCATCACCCTCAGGCAACATCTGCAGACTCCTATTCTTAAAATAAGAAATTGAGTACTCTTCTTCTCACTTGTCCCCTTGTGTTCTCTCCAGCAAGCTGTCAGCAAACTCAAAACAGTAAAAATAAAGCGAATGATACCTATCTTCCCCACTGCGCATGTAGGCAATCTTAAATTGCTCTGTATTCCACACTTAAAGTTTGTATCTAAGACTTCTTCCCCCCTTAAGTTAAGCCTTCCCAATTCCTTTTTCCAACTATGAAGGCCTTTGCTATCACTATACCTAGGACAGATGTAAACACTTCCCCTTTCCAGTCAGCTGGAATTTATGTAAATCTCTCTACAATCTCTTTTAGAAGACACATTCTTTCATTGTCTGATATGATTCACCTTTCTGAACCAGACCCCAGAGCAACTTCCTTCAATGTCCACCCTGTCCATGTTCTCCCTCTTCCTTAAACTTGGGCCAAAACTTGCATTGTTCTTAACATCTCAATGTCTCACTTATTTCTCCTAAGCCTATCTTTTTCCATATGCCATCAATGACTCACACTGCCACCCAAAGCCAACCTGCCACTTTAGGAGAACTAAAACTTACACTTACAGACCTCCAAAGAATCCGCACCTACAGTACTCCCCAGAAAATTAGCTCTTTGTACATAAATATCATTAAAGCCTCAAGTGATTCCCCCCATGGCAAACATCAGCATGCCGTTCCATACTACAAAGTATCTTATCCGCGCATATATTATATGTAAAATAACTAAATTTATTAATCTGAGACAGAGACAGATCTGAGACAGAGACAGGTATTCAATAAAAGGGCCATTAAGTATTTTCTTTTTGTGACAAGGTAACAAGAAATTGTCATTGTAACACTGTAACTGACTTCCCAATATATTTAACAATTCAAACACACAAGTAATAATAGCGTACCTTTATTTTAACATGTGCACTGCACTGCTGCAGTAGATACAATGCCAGTCTTCTCTTTGCATAAACTACTATCAATCAAGCTTTGAAATAGTCGGATCACATTTCTAGGTGGAAGCAGCATTTGGTGCAAAGAATTATTAAGAAAACCCTAATGGCAACCAGATCTCGTAAACTATTTGCATACGTAGTGCAGCAATCATAGCTACTTCCCACTGGCCTTAAACACGGATAATCAACTGTAGCAGTTTGTATTTGAAAATTCTAATACAAAGAGTTGTTCTTTTTTTCTTTTAGAAATCTACACTACAACTACAAAGAGACTGACAGTGTATGTATATATATATGCTCAAAATCAATTCAGCAACTTAAAAAAAATAATGTTCAGTGTTTACTGAACTGCTTTACACTGCATCTATCACTTAGAAAAAAATCCTATGTTAGAAAAGTTTACAGAAAAAAAATTCCTCCAACTCTCTTTATACTTAATCAAGGAAAGATTTGCAAGCACTGCTGCCTTTTACCTGTCAATATATAATTCAGGTTCCCTCATCATTCTGGGAACTGATCACAGAACATCCCTGCACATCCAGCATCTGTGTTCTGGCAGCCTTATGCAGCGATGCTAAAGAAAGTGCTAGCCTTGGTACAGCAAGCCAGCAAGCATATTAAGTCACCTTCCGGTTCATAAGTTTCTTTGCTAGACAACAACCACCCTGCCTTTCTACATCTATCGAGCTCACTCAGGAACATATATGCCATAAACCCCATCCCAGTGAATGCCCAGGAGCTTAATTTCACCTACATGAGTAAACACAATAAGAATCAATGGGAATATTCATGCTTGCAAAGTTAAGGGTACATGTAACTGTTTACAGGATATCTGCATTAATTTGCAGCTATACAATATACAGATTGCAGTCCTGTATCATAAATGAAGGGTCACTACCAGTAACAGGCAATAATATCAATGTATTTTCTGAGAGGTATACAACGGAGCTAAAACACTCAGGGAAATGCAAGATACTTCTCTTCTTCTGCTTAGAGGGAGGGTCTGCTCTTTGGGAGTACTGAGGGATGCATAAGCCGCAGGCCACAGAAGAACTGCACTCCATGTACATTAATGAATTAACATTAAATGCGATAACATAGAACAGTAAAGACTGAAGAATACTTCCAATGGCTCTCCACACTGAAAGCATTTTAATGGCACAATTATATGTCAAATGAAGAGAAAATGTTTAAGTTTTCCAGTACCTGGAAATCTACATAAGATACTTGATTTCATGAACAGCTGATGTATGTTGGACATAGTAAAATTCTTCTTTATGCATGATTTAAGAATATAGACCTTAGTAGTAGGTTTTTTTGTTTTGTTTTCATTAATAGTATCTTGTGGGGGGAGAGGTGTGAGCTCAACTTCCTCTAACAAAACTAACAGGAGTTAAAGGAAAAAAAAATTAAATCATTATGGCCCAGGATTAAAGTGTTTAGGGAAATAGTGTGCTTTTTATTCCACCTTGGAAATGCACAGAATGGTTACAGTCCTTCCTATCTCCTTTCAAGTGGGATCTTTTAAAGACTGAAAGCAAAGGTTTAATCAATACATAGGACATTCTTACAAAAATATAACTTTTCAGACAACATGAGAAAGAGAAAAATGCCTTATCTTTCAGAACAAAACTATAATGCAACCCAGCTTCCACTGATTTTTATACTGCAAGTGGACCTAATTCAGCAAGAGCCCCGCACGACATTGTCAACCTGTGTCAACACAATCAGGACTTATCCTACTGAAGTACACATACTTGCCTCTAAACATTCAGTACTGATGCACATAAATCTAGATTGTACCCACGTTTCTTTGCCCTCTAAAGTAACTTTTCTTTCTTCAAAATTCTAGTGCTTCCCATAAGGTTGAGGAACATACGCCCACAAGAACCTCATTACCCTCAATTTCTTGCATTGTGTGTGGTGGGATGGAAAACCAGCTTTAATTTTCATGCTAACAGAGTTCAAAGTGCCTCTATAACCTACTGTTAAATCCCTATCAAAAATCTAAATTATCAATACAGCAGCAGCTAAAGAATTCCATGAGGTGAAAGGTCAAAGCTTCTCCTGCGGAAGAGATTACAGCAAATGAAACTAGAGTGAATAAACAAAATTAACAACTAGCTTTATTCCTTTGCAATGAAGGGTTTGGGGTATTCTTTCAGAAGATTTTTTTCCTTACTTAGTTATGCTCTTCTCTGTACGGAAGCACTGCAATGTTCATTTTTAAAAATCAAAAACCCCCTCCATCCTTAAAAAGCACCATAGATAAAAATCTGGTAGAAAAACCAAATATAACCCACAAACAAACTCCATGGACCACCCTTCAGGGGTGAAATGCTAAAGATGTCTTTTTTAATCAGTTTGTCAAGATCTACAAAAAAATAAAAAGGATCACATTCTAAAGGTTCAGTGCATTCAGCAGCTATATAGGTTTGCTGCTTATTCATCTTTAAGTTGGCTTTCAAAAATAACACCCTAGCTCATCAAAATATACATTTTCCATTTGCTTTTAAATTAAAATAATAATAAAAACATTTAAAGAATTCACAATCAATAGTATGACTAAGTTTCAGGATCATCTACAGCATATAATTTAAAGGTTCAAGATGACAATATGCAGCACGTGGCAGGCCTATATGCTCCATGCAGCATGTACATTTAGGATAATCTCAGTCTTGATGTTCAGATGTCCGTTTGTTTCTTCCAAATAGTGTAGAACACCCATCTGGAGAAAATAAGTTAAGGAGAAAAAAACCCTCAAAGTTTGTAGTACATAGAAAGGAAGTAGGGTTTTTTTCACTTATATTTCAATTCTGAAAACTTCTGGTACCTCACAAAGACGCATTAGGTTAAAAAAAAATAATAAAATCTCAAAAGGCAAATCTCCCAGGATCCTATTTTTGACTCAGCAGTTCAAAAGAGCATCCTGTTTCCACTGCAACTGAAATCCTTTGCAAACCCCTGATTTTTAACTCCTGCGGCAGACTTTCAGGTGGTGCATTTTTGTGCATTGCAACCACTGAACAATCTACAGAAATACTTTGGGAAGAGCAATCAAAACTCTGATCAGGAGTTTACCAAATTGGGATCACTCTTGCTCATCTTCTCAGTTGTGAAGTAGCCAGGAAAGAGACATTCAGCTACCTAATTTGTGAATCCCTAACACAGACAGTCAGACATAAAATTAACTCTGAGAAGTTCAGTAGCTGAACAGGTGTCCAGGTATCTTACTGGGCAAAGACTTAAGTGTCTACTGCCTCTTAATTGCCTCAACAGGGGCTCTGTTGAATGTTACTTAACAGATGCATCTAAATTTTGCCTAGGATTTTCTCTAAAAGCTTCTATGGTGTTTGCCTTAGGTACCTAAGGCACTTCCAGAAAGCAGACCTTTATGTTGTCCAGACTGAGCCAAAAGCAAATACAGAGCAACTAGCAGTTGTATCCACTCTTGCCATGCTGGGCATATGACAGCAGTCAGAACTGCGTAATTTCACCTGCTTCTGGTGGTGATGAGATGATGAGGAGATGAGACTTGAATATAACTTTTTTTAAGAGGCACAGCAACAGCTGCAGAATAAAGCCCAGATTTCTGGAATTTATAATTTAGTAAAATTGGAGAGATATATGTTCCTCTGCTTACACAGTGAGGTCACACATGCTCCAAATGGAAACCTCCATGCTCATCATAAGGTCTTGGTGGAAACTTCAGAAACACATACGCTTTCCTTAAAACAGAGCTAACTTCTATGTCAATAGCTACTTGAATTTCAGACAACTCCCACAGCAACTCTGGTAAACACCAGAATTTCAAGTAACAATTACACACAATAACAATTCTTTAAGTAGGCAAAACAAATAACAATAAAAAGTGATAAGCCAGCTTAGTACTTTGCCTTGTCAGGTACCCATGCAGGTAACTTCTGGTCAGGTTACAGAAATGAACATTTGTGTAAGTGAAAAGATTTGTTCAAATGGCTCAAGAGATTTCAGGCACTTAAACGACTGTCACAAATGTGTCACAGTCTTCAGACAGAAATTAACCCTTCATTTTTAACTACCCGTCACAATTCTACTGTAAACCATCACATCTTTCAGTCATCTAAGAAACAGCATTTAGTTATAAACTTCCATTCAGGTAAAGATTCCCAAGTAAGAATATGTAAATTTCAAGAAAAGTGTAAACCTGTACCTGAAATGCACTAAAGGGCTATCAGAAGTCCAAGGCCAAATTAAGTTAGAGTACATACTCTGGGCTATTCTGAAGTCATCACAATGACGACTTCTTTAAGATTCTGGTACCTATACCACTATATCATTGTTAGTTCATTCAGAAAAAGAAAACTTATGACGTTTGTCCCATTTCTGCAAAAACTGTTTTCACTTTCAAGTGCTGTTATACTTAAGTAGCCAGTTTTAATAAACCTATTGCTAAAAATATTTTGCATTTGTTACCTTACTAGGAACATTTATTTAAAAAAAAAAGTAGCATTTCTACTTGATTAAGTTAGAACCATTTTGCATACTTCTGAATAAAAAATGCAGTAAGTACTTAGAAGACTTTCTGAGTATGCATACTTCAAATCACATACATGTTGCATTAAGGTCTGGCAGTTGTAAAAGCAAAAATAACCAGTTTCTCTGAAACTGAAAGCTACAAGGGCAAATATCTTCATATCCTCTTTCACTCTTCCATTTTCATCTTAAAAAAGTTAATATCAAATCTGAGTCTCACTGGAGAGCAGAAAATAATGAGAAACAGGAGGAGCTTGCTACAGTCAGTATGGAGTCCAGAACAGCAGGCTACAGCACTAAACAGTATGAAGACTGGAGACAAGAGAAGGCAAAATGAACACACAGAAGAAAGGATGTGGCAGTTTCATATGCATAATGTATTATGAATAAGCAGATCCTGGAAAGATCTCTCCTGTCAAGAGAGGGACAGCCACAACAGGCATTACTTTGCAGAAACATTTCCTGGGAGATCACACAAAAGTCGTGAAGACTCAAGGCAAATGCAGCCAGCAGAACCACCGTATAGCAGATCAAAATGCCCCTCTAGAGCCAATGCCTTGAAGCTGAAACTTCCAACTCCTTGCATAATTTGTCTGCCACCCACAGATTTTTTAGTAATGCTAACTAGTAATGATTGTTAAAAATCACTTTTTTCTTCCATTAAAAATATGCAGGCTGAGCTATATGCATGTTCAATAGATCCAAGCATATTTAAAGATCTGGGTCATGCTAATCTGTATTAAGTGAGTTTGGGTTGGTTTTTGGGAAGGTGGGGGAAGACAGCCTTGCCAGAACTCCCAGGCTGCATTACCCTCATCCTACAGTTTATCCTACATAGCATAAACAATACACTTGGAACACTCAAAAATGCTAACAAAAACATACCCTGATATTCAAAGGTGACAGTCATTTCACCAGCTGTGAATTTATGGCACCTTTAAAAAAACAATTCCTGCAGTTATCCTCAAAATAAAGCTGCAGTAGTTTATTTACTATGAAAAAACTTCAACAGTGTTTAAATTAGAACTGCCTTCTTACACTTGAGTTCATTACCTCCAAGCAATCTAGGCTTACTCAATTTATTAATACACACTCTCCACTCTTTTTCAGTTTGTAAGGATACAATTCCATGTAGGAGGGAACACACACAGTTTCTTTTGAAAACTCCACAGGACAATAAAGCCTGCTAAGCTGCTCTTCATACAGAGTCAAGGCATCAGTCAGATTGATACAGTTTCCCTGAAGAAAAAAAGGAGAGAAAAATCCCAGTTACAATCAGACAAATAAGCAAAACTGCAATTGAATATATACATTTTGACATTAACGTAAGGCTCCCACATACTTCAATACCAGATATATGCTGTTCTTAATATTTACAAGGCAAATTCTGAACAGCTTGTCTTCATTCTGCCTACAGTAAACAACAATTTGTATCTTTTCAAGAAAGTAAGTATGTGGGGATATTATCTATCTTCTCATTAGCAGAAGCAACCATTATATTATGGCTTCCAGTTAAAACAACCACCATGTGTTGTTTACCTATAACATCTACTCAACCATTTTCTTTATGATTGCTTAAATATATCAGTAAACAGTATTACAACATCCAGATTTTCTCAATTATTTAACATTGTCTGGTTCTTACAACATTTAAACACACTATAAAAACCATTACAACCTATTAATTTTAAATAGATTCTTCCACAGAGCAATATGACAACATCAATCAGATTATACAGAAGTTCTGTGGCTGCAGGCTACACTGTCTTGAGTGTATCATGCTTCTGAAAAGGAAGGATACTTTTTTCTTGGACCCCCTTATTTTTCTCTAACAGTGCAACTATGAAATACAAGACACATTGAATTTATAACACTCCCAGAAAATTATTACCCAAATGAATCATTCTTGGAATACAAACAAATCTCAAGGATAACAAATGGTGAGGAATTAATCCTCCCACCAAACAAAACCCAAACCTCCTCCTAATTACAAGCACAACTTTATCCAAAGCTAAGTATTTACAAGCATAAGAGTTACTGCAACACATACCTGGGATGCCCACAGAGACAGCTTTAATTAGAAAGTGGTTATCCATAACGGGTTTGAAGATTTAGTGGTAACAGTGAGCCCAAAGAACACTAAACTGAACACACTACTCAAGCAAATGTGCAAGTTTTTAATTAAAAAGCTTCTTGTCAAGTTTCTTGCCTACATAACTTAGTAGGGTAGCTAATACTTTACAAGTTATTTGGACACTAATTTAAAATGAAGTAAAAATGAAAATAGTCACCACTGCATGGTCTACAAATTACTGCTGGTTTCCAGGTACAAAACACTAAATAAAGACCCACCAAATATGAATATATTGTTGCTGTGGCACAATATAGAGACAAGACATTCTGGGATTCTGATCAAGGGTGACAAGATGTTAGTGGTCCTTGGCACACTGACAGCCAGATGAATTATTTGTGGTCTTCTACCTCCACAACTTGCATGAGAAACCTTCAGCTCAACCTACAGGCCCCAAATATGATTCCCAACCACGCTGCACACCACACATGAACAGCAAGTTTTATGACAATGATGAATCTACTCTGACCACACAGCATGCACATATCTGGTCATACCTGAGGCAGGATGAGACATCTTTAGGAGATGGGTGTCCTCATCCTTCCCTAATGGTTCTGTTTACTAGCTTATAGTATAAATACCTTTTTCCTTGGCCAGGCACAAAGCTTACCTTCTTTTTCTGATTTCTAGTCAGTAGAAACAGAAGCATTAACTAGCATTTCTCCAGTTACTTTTAACTTAAAAATCCTCAGCTTTCCCACACATTTTAACTTCTAGTGGAGGAACAACACTAATCACAGAAGTCAAAAACAGGGAACACAGCTCCTAGTAACCTAGTATACAACCCAGTGTCCCACAAAATGATGGCAAGAGATCCAAGGCACAAAAGTTAGCTATTTATCTCAGATTACAAGAACATTAGTATGGGTGATATAAGGAAATACATAAGACAGAAAGATCTAGTTAAAGAAAAAAAAAGTTAAAAAATAAAAAACCAAAAAAATAAACAGGAAAACAGTCATTTACTAATACAGCCAACTTCTTGGTTTCTAGATGACTCTTTCTTTTCATGACAGAACAAGTCAAAAGCCTTCCACCCTAAGCACTGAGCAGAGTACTGTTTCTGACCCTTACAAGCCCTGAACTCTGCAAGAGAGAGAGACAAGAACACAAAGTCTAAAGTAACAGACTCCATCTATGGACCAGCAGTGTCTCTCCTCTGCTCTGAATGACTTCTGGAAATGTTTGCGCATTCACACAAATAATTTTGTTGAGGCTTTTGCTGTCGCTATTGTTCCCTCCCTCCCCCCCGCTTTTACTGAGTGAGGTTTCTTGCCCCTTTCTTCCCTTAGATGAAGCGTGCAACTGGCATCTGACTGTGAAAGAATGCAGATGGTTCAACTACAAAAAAGGAGCTGGGCCCAATTAAAAACTATAGCCCTCTTACAGTCACAGCTTATTCAATATTTTAAGACCTCTAACTTGAAATGAAAGTCAAGTCCTATAGGACCAAAGGAACAAAGGATTTATTCAACACTTCCAAAATGTCTGCACTACCTATGTTTCATAGATGCGCACTGCTCTGCTAACACACTGTGAAGCTTTCAACATCAAGAGAACGGCCTTTAAGAAAGCTGTGTTCTACTATTTAACTTTTCAGTGCTCTCAGATTTTTTAAAATGGCCTTAAAATAATGAAGTGCACACAACTGAAAGTAAATTTTCACAAAGCAAGGAACTAAGATGAGTCTGGCCAACAAATACTACCTGTGCCCTTAAAAGCAATGCACAACATGTAGAGTTATTTGAAATCAGTATGTCTAAACAGCTCCATCTACACTTTTTTCACTTGGTATCAGATGATAACCAGAAACAAAGTATATAAAAATACACATTCTGACTCCAGTATTTAAACTCTTTTTTTCCCCAGCTTCTTTTTATTTGTAGGATTTTTTTCCACATTGTATTTAAAACATTTCTATTTCTAGAGAAAGCAAGAAGAGACTTTAGTCTATTACTGTTCCTTGCAATGAATTTTTTGGATTGTGCTCAAGTTCTCACAAGTGGAAAACTCCTATACACAGCATCTTTAAAAAAACAAAAAAAAAGATAATTCTTGAAAGCTCTCTCAAAAGAACTTGCATAGAGCATGCATTTAATTATCATTTTGGTCATATTTCACAAACAAATATGTACTTGTTTATTTGTTAAAGAAAGATGGTGTGCTTTTTATTTAATATATCATAGTTGGTTTTGGGTGTCAGGAAACAAAAGTGGTTTGTAAGAAGTTGAGAGATGAACACTAACTGAGTACAACTGCACGAAGCACAACAATGAACAGACTGCTGTAGCACTTGTTTAGTAACCTGTTATTATCCAGGGTACTATAGCAGTTATTTGGTTCAGCTGCCCTTTACCAAACATATAATTTTGTTTCAACATCAGACTGAATGCAAAAGAAAACTAAAAAACAACCTGTGTGTATAATTTGAGTCATAAATAGAAAGCACTGCTAGGTAATTTATGGTGCATACCACTACTACAGAGGAAGTTTAATGGGATATACAATGAGATAAAAGTATCTACAGTTTCCCAGCCTATCACTTCAGTGTTTCACCCTTTCTCCTATTTCCAGCAACAAATCACTGCAACGTGGAAAAGTAATTACAGTAACAATGAGCATGCCAATAAGCAGTTTTTACTTTTCAAACACACAACTCCCCAAACTCCAAATCAAGAGATCTTACCTAAAGGTACCTACAGTGTTGATAATGACATCAAACACACACAGATGTTCCTGTATCACTGAAATATGACACATGGAATCAAGCCCAGAATGCAATACAGTGATCAGTCAGATAACCTATGCTAATTTTAACTCCTCCCACCTCATGAAAATAGTTATGTGATAGAGCAATAGAATCACAGAATGGTTTGGGTTGGAAGGGACCTGAAAGATCATCTAGTTCCAACCCCCATGCTATGGGCAGGGACACCTTCCACTAGGCCAGGTTGCTCAAAGCCCCACCCAACATGGCCTTGAACACTGCCAGGTATGGGGCAGCCACAGCTCCTCTGGACAAACTGTGCCAGGGCCTCATCACCCTCACAGTGAAGAACTTCTTCGTGGTATCCAACCTGAACCTACCCTCTTTCAGTTTAAAGCCATTCCCCCTTTACTTGTTACTACATGCTCTTGTAAAAAGCTCCTCTCCAGATTTCTTCTAGGCCCCTTTAGGTACTGGAAGGCTGCTATAAGGCCTCCCTGGAGCCTTCTCTAATCCAGGCTGAACAACTCATATTCTTCTCAGCCTGTCTTCATAGAAAAGATGCTCCAGCACTCTGATCATCTTCATGGCTCTCCTCTGGATTTCCTTGAGCAGCTTCATATCTCTTTTGTGTTGGGGGCCAGGACAGCTGGACACAATACTCCAGGTGGTAGGGTCTCATGAGAGCAGAGGGGAGAATCACCTCTCTTGACCAATACATGTTTTGTTCTAAACAGCCACTATATACTCAAACAATAACTAATACTGAACAGTGTTTAGTAAGGTTTAAAACTGATGACTTACCAATTACATTTTTTCAAAGGGAAATAAACCAAAATCAGAATTTTTTCTCCCACACTGTTCAGTCGATTTTCAACATATACAAAACACTACAAACCCCTCTGCCTGCCTCCCCTTAATCTTTGTTCCATGTCAAGAATCTTGACAGATAAGAATTATTTTATTCTCCTTAACAAGCATCTCTCTCACAGAAGTATTTGAGGTAGTTTAAACCTTTGAGATTAGCCAATTTGTATTTATTAAGGCCTTGCTTATACGATCAGTCAATTTAAAACTAAACTCTCAGTAACACAAGGAAACGAAAAGTCTGTCCCTTAGAGTCCCCAACTGCCAAGAAATCACACAGGCTCACACAGGGACCTGTATCCATTCTTCCTCCCTCCTTTTACACTGCAGTCAAGGAGAATCCTGGTCCCTCTTCGGAAGTACATGCTAATTAGAAAACCCACGCAGCAGCCAAAAAAGGGAGTGTAACTATGGAACAAAAGTGGTCTGGATATTCAGAGGGCAGGGTGACACTGTATGAGAGGGCAGCCAGGAAGTGACAACTTGGTGAAGGGCCGCATGTGCCCGTGGGAGACATCTGATCCCTTGCACCAGTGGTTAGTGCTGTTTACTGGAACCCAAACCCATGAGTTGTCTGAGACTGTTTCTATCCTGTCTGGGTTGGATGACCCAGACTAAGAAGGAGCAAATTCCTGTTCAGAGGTATTTTTAAAGGTTCCACTTCATAAACAGGCTAAAAATGATAGCCTGCTCAACCTCAAAAGATTAGATCAGCAGAGCAAAAACTTAACATAGAAAAAGGCATTTTCCTAGTACAATCCAGTGACAGAGACAACATGACCACTAGACTCTGCAGCTTATAAAGCATAGCTTCAAAGCTGTTGGGACAATATTCATGTGCTACTTTAAAGGTGCAGGATGGCAACAGTTCAGAAAAAAGCTACAAATGTATCACGCTAGTACAGTAGCTAAGATTACACATACTCCATTTAAGTTTAAAAAAAAAATATCACTTGAGCAATCTAAAGATCATACTGGCTTTTAGAAGGTCCGACAGAGTTGAAATAGGACCTTGGGATACATCAAGTTCTTACATCCTCACTGACTCCCACTTTTCTTCCCTGCAATGGTTAGAAACCTGTAACTACCTCCCCCTTGGCAAAAGGCAACACTGAGCACCTCACAGACCCAGACTTATATTACATTACTAGGCACTTGAAAGCACCAGCTTCAGAAGGAGAAGGAAGAAAAGAAATGTAGCAAGTCATGTGACTCTTAAGCATCAGAATAGTGGTATTATGTTCAACAGTAAGTTTTCACAAGCAAAGTCAAGTCTTAAACTTATAGACAGGGCTGAAAGTTCTGCAGGCTAAGGGCCCTAAAGGTCACCCCCTCTCTGTCCAGGTCTTGTGTAGGCTACAAGACTCTCAATATGGATCACGCAGCTAAAAAAGCACAGGCATGAAAAGCAAGGCTGCTATTTATACAAGCAAATTATTGTTCTCACTGTGATTACTATTTGTGGCTGTACAGAGCAAGCATGAAGGCTTTTTCCCCCACAATACATGCAAGTACAGACTCACAGCAGCAAAGAGTAAGACCCATAACACTGCCCCTTCTATCTTTTCAGTGGTGAAACAAGCAAAAATTCCCTCCTTCAATCCTAAAACTGGCCACATACGTTCCTGCATCCCCTAGGAACACAAAGAGTCTGTAGAACTTTTCCCAGGCAGAATCTCTAAACAGCCGGGCAACATTAGTTACCAGTCTCCACCTAGTGGTGAAAGTATATTCTGCATTAGCATTCATAGACTACTTTGAGGATCACTATGGCATCCCGAGAGAACAACCACCTGTGTCAGAGTAACATGCCAAAAAAATAATTATTTTGATAATTTCAGATAAATTATACCTATCTAGCATTAAACAGCTCTAAACTCTGCCTGCTGTCAATTCGCGTGCTGAAAAGAACATTTTCCAAAACTTATGCAGAGCTTAAAGAAGAGGTGATGAGCATTTTCATTTATTTTTCTCCAGCAGTGGCATTTAGAAAGTCAGGCAGCAATAAAGCAGGTGAAAGGCTGGCATTCTGCACACAGAAATCCACTTTTGAGTAAAGCATTTCTTGAGCAATGAAATAAATTACATTCTCACAAGATGCACAAGGTAACCCCTGTAAGCAGAACTATCAGAGGAAAGGCTACAAACTACAGAAATTTCAAATACTTACATAACATAATGCCAAGGCAGAAGCGGCAACTGTAGCTACTGGGCAGTAGCCAGCAGGACAATGACTCTTGCAGCTTCTCTCCTGTGAGTCACCTCCCCATTATCACAAAGGTCAGGCTCTAACAGATCAGTGGACATTCCCCTTCCCCCCCCCCCGGTTGCTTTTCTTGATGACATTTAACATATTTTACACTTCAAGAAAGCTGGGAAAGAGGACGGGAAAGGAAGGGTGAGAGTAGGAGCAATGGGACAGTTGGAACAAAAGTAACTTAAATTCCCAGTGTTAACATAGAGAAATAAAAGCCCCTGACATTTAACAGCTAACAACATCAGAGAATTCAAAACCATTTATGAGTTCCCAGCCTGTGACAAATCTCAGTTATGAAAATCTGTAGCGGTCATGTTTCAACTTCTGTTTAACCCAATCCTCTGGATCTTCAGTTTCAACTAGTTTAATGCAAAACTTAAAGGAAGTTGTAAACAGACGATTTTATTTAAAGAACACTTAAAAGTTTGGTTTTCCTATTATCAAATTCGTAAGTTCAGAGGGGTTTTATCTTTGGTTTTGTTTTTGCATTAGGCCCAACTGGGAAGAAGCTACAAGAACCAAATGGGCTGGGTAATGTATCAGTAGATATACCAAAAAATGGTATGTTTGCCCCCAAATTAATTATGCCTTTTCAGCACCTTCAGGAAGACAGAGCTGCCAGAGTGCACTATTTCTATACTCCAGCCCTTTCACTGGCTACCAGTTAGCCACAAGTCCAAACACAGGACACTTCAGTTTTAATACTGCTTGTTTTCCATCCTGCCATGTCCCAGCTTGTTGCTTTGGGACTGTGAAACTGATAGTGCAGTTTCACAACAGCTAAAATCTGCCATAACCAGTTCTACTGCTACCCTTTCTTCCTGCACCAGCAGAGATGCTGGTGAGTTACTTCTTCCCATCAGGACAAGACAGGCAGCAGAGCTGCACCAGTCTCAGCCTTTGCTGGTTTAAGCTGAGACTGAACAACCTCCCTGTACCCTGGCTGCAGCACAGCCATAACTCCACGTTTCAGTACAAGCTTCCTCCCAGAGTCCCTCTGCAAAGTCCAACAACTACCAGTCTACAGACATACGTTAACGTATGTTCTAATAAAGTCAGCTAGTCTCACTGTGTATGTTACAAGTATGACAACAGAAACACAAATGCTCGCTCTGTACAAAAGCTGCAGTGCCCTTTCAATATGAAAGTCTGTCATAAATATTTCCACTATTAACACAAAAGCCATTAATATTTACAGTATGATACAAACCATATTACTCATAGCTTACATTTTGACCACAAGATAATTTATCTTGCCCACACAACTCAACAACAAGCATTTCAAAATAAAGTAGCACATTAAAGTTGCCAAAAACCTCCTTCTATGCATTTTGCTTTTCTTTATAAATCTGTCCCAATTTTACAGTAAACCAGTTCCTTTACAAACCTCAAACTCTATGCTGATAGGAACAGAGCTCAAATGCTTAATTTTAGATTATTTCAGAGCTTCTCAAGATTATTTCAAAATGCTGTACTGATGTTCCATGCATCAGAAGACTAGTTAGGGTACAGTTATGACAAAAGAAATACAAGCTTTGGAGACTTCTATTTCACTCAATTGACTGCTGTGTGTCATCACCTTTTTGTAGAACTGCACACAACTTTGTGACATTCTGAATTCAGGACTGCATACAAGAAAATATCTTCAGATGAAAGCTATACCACAGTAATATTACCCATGAGTTAGCTATACTGTAGCAAGTACACAAATCTTGATTTTTTATTTTTAAATAGAGTTGCATGAAAAACTTCACACACAAAGACAAAATCTTATTTATGACTATATATAATACTTCACAAAATGATAAGCACTGTAACCACCATTCAATTGTTCAAAATCTGTTTTGCAGAAGCCAAACCAGTGACTTACATTAGGAGTGGATAGCAAGCAAAAAAAGAAAGTATGATAGCAAGCAAAAAAAGAAAGTATTTATTCCCAAATGACTGATTTTCTCATCCCATTGCACCTATTTCAAATTCTTACACCTTTATGGATGACAAATTTTCATGTCTTACACTCTACAACCAGAAACGTTAGCTTAGAATCCTTGTAGCTGTTTATAAAGTACATCTGTTCTCCTTTTCCAAGAACTGCTTACAGCTAAAATATTCTGTAGTATGCCCAGCTGATTCTTGAAATTATGCTTTTCAATTCAAAGACACAAGCACTACAAATTCAGCTGAAATGATGAAAAAGACAAGTCAGTCAGACAAAGCCCAATGAGTGGTTAAAAGTAGAAAGCCAGCTACTAGCTTAATATATATATATATACACCTGAAACATGCAGATTGTAAAAAGATATTGCTGTGTTATCTATTACATCCAGGTTCATACCTGTGTGAAGTATTTTCCATCTTGTTTCAGGACCTTCATTGAGAGGTCAAGAATTAACCGCAGAAATTCCCACGTGGAATCTGCAAGAGAGTATGATTTAAAACAGAACCGCACATTACTGACTTGTTCCCTATTACATATTCAAGACTTGCAACGTACCTACTGTTTAAAAAGTAGCTATCCTATATCTTAAAAAACAAAACAAAACTTAAACCAACAAGAAAAAGAACAGTTAAAACCCCCGCACAACCTATACACAACAGCAATGATGGTAGAAATATATATTTTTCTTGACAGTAATTTTCTGGATGCTTCCAAATTTACTGGAGTGTGAACTTCCCAAATACTTCCTCAAGAGTTACATCAGTTCATATATGAGTTTAAAAATGACTTAGTCACTTGCTAGTTTTTCCTTAACAGTCAAGAAGAATCAATGAAGAACAGATGTGTTACTATCATTCTTTGCCTCTCAGATTTGCTATTAAAAAAGGCAAGAACTGAATGTTTTTACTGCAAGCTGCCAACTATTACACAGCAAAAGGCCAGAAACATAGAAAATCCTCAAGGTTTAAGAAAATAAATTAGAAGATTAACCTTCTTCTGGAGATGTGGAGATTGGAACAGCTGTCAGATCATTAATTACGTAATCAAACATTCTTCCTTCTTTGGCATACCTCTTCAATACCGGAATACAGTCTTCAATCAGAACCTGTAGGAATGAAATACTGTAACTAGTCCTCAAAATACCCTAAAACTGACAAGTTAAAAGGAACAAATGCGGATTCACAGGAATTAAGAGGAGGGCGAAAGTACATAGTTAATGCATTTAATTTTAGGGTCAACTTTCAACTTCTTACATAAAAAGGAATAGCAGTTGTAGGAATTACAACAGTGACAACATTGGCAATAAAGGACTGATTTTCCTAGCTCTGCCACTGATTGCTGGGTGACCACCGTTCTATCTACCAAATGATAACAACAATTAGCAGTCCCCCAACATAAAATAAGGTATTTGCATGAAGGGCTACATGTGAAGTACCATGTTACTTCTCTGTTAATCTTTCGTGTGCCTTTTTTTAGCTCACATCTGTAAATAACTATGAGAGCGCATTAAGGAGCAGTAATGAAAACAAAAAAAAGATTTCCTGTGAAGATGTCAGATTACACCTGGACTAGTTAGTAGTGTCTGTCAGATAAAGCACTTACATGCAAATTCAGATATTCTCAACAGCACAGGACAACTAATTTACACACGCGTTTTTCTGTATTTTCATCAGTTTAAGGAATGATGTTTAACACTGCATCCTTACTGCTACTTCCTCTTTATTTGTAAGCTAGGCAATAAATAGGCTCCCATTTCAAATTCCTAAAAAGCTATATATAATTATTTTTAAAAGAGTTTGAAAATAGAGTTACAATATTATGACACCAATACTTATTTCCAAAGGAAGAAATCCTTCCCTGAATTAAGAAAAATCAGAAAACTTTTCCCCAAAACTTTACCACAGCAGTCTTCAAGGCTAGGTGCAACTGTATTTGAAGTATCACTTCTAATGAAAGAAAACAAAACCGTTACCTGATAGCACTCTCCATTCAGATTGTCTAAGACATCTCCGCATGTTTTACGCATGTATTTCTTACACCCGTCGATCACCATTTGGTCAATGTTTGAAGCTGGTTAAGGCATTCTACATTCCAGAAATAATACAGGTAACAGTTTCTATTTCTTCAGAAAGAAACTCTCAAAAAAGATGATATCCAAAGGAATAAGAGTAAGATGTGTACCTCAGTATACATATTGCAACAGCCAACCTTATGTATTAACCTCCAGATTCAGGTTAGAAGCTTAGGAATGCTTATTTTTGTTTTTAACCACGATTTCTGATGCTTTAGGCTACCATTACTGTGAAAGCTTGAAATGTGAACAACAGGATGGTGTATTTAAAAACCTCATAAAGCTAACCTAAGTTAAGACTTTAACCTATATTTGCAAACCAATTCTTTTTAGTTTCTAACAAGGGGATCCCAAAACCTAGGGTGATCATATGGCTAACAGTGGTTTATATTACAAACTATTTGAACTACAGAGTGTTGAAAACCTGATTCGTATCAGTATGTTTAAGACAGGGCAGGAGTAGGTCATTCTGCCACCAACACAGTTCACAGAGTCCTGGCGTTCCTTTTTTCCTCTAGGTTAATTTTTTTACAGCATTCTTTAGAAAAACATAAGAACCCAAGAAGGCAGAATTCAGCAAAAACCACAGACTTGACAGACCTGTCTTCTGTTATCAGAGAAAATATCAGTCTGTTGACATAAATGTTCTTTTCCAGTTCTGTGTAAATTGCTATTCAAGAGTCACGGTATGGATTGAGAACCTGAGAGAAGGTGTTACATGACGTACAAATATGTAGTCACTAGGTCTCTCTAAACTGACAAAAAGAAATTTCATTTTAAATCCTTTCTCCTCATGAAAATCAGAACCTGAAGGTTAATTGTTCTCAGTGCTAGGATGTCAGCAGAAAACGCAGGCTGAAAATGTTGAAATCAATGGTCAGTCATTTGTCAAAGGATATCTCTACCATAGTAACCATCTTTGGCTTCAGTTTGACTATCTCATATAGTATACCTCCATCACCACCTCCTAGGATTAGCACTTCTTTCCCAGTGTAGTCTTCCTTTCCGCTGCCCATTATGGCTTGAGTATATGCCAGGTCACTCTCTGCCAGATCTGGATGAAAGGAAGAGAAAGAGTTGGACAGAAACATTACATCTTTAACTCTCATTAATTAGTATAACAAAGACAGAAGTAAGAGCACCTACAGAAACAACCCAGCTCCGAGAGACAGTTGAGGTAATGAGTGGTTGCTGATTTAGCAAAGGTAATAAGATCCTCTTCAGAATTCCACACAGCATTAATATTGGGGCAAACCCAACAACAGCCACTTCACATTAGGAAGTACTGTGTGGCAAGAGAAAAAGTTGCAGAGCAAAACTGTCAGCATTTCAGACATTTGCCCACACTTGATACTTCAGTGAGTTTTTACCTAGGACTAGTGCTGCAAGAAACAAATAACGAGATTTTTGAAAGCACATTCTGGACACCAACTAAAAAGTGCAACTTAGATGCACCACAGTAGATCCCTGCACAGAAATATAACTTAACACATAACTGCTGAAAAGCCCTGAAGCATGCTTTCTAGTTGACTTACTCTTTATTAGCTCCAAGGCAGGCAATAATGTTCCAAAGCTGTAATAACACATCTGAGCTACAAGGGCAAAGCTTTGTGCAGCAGCACATCATCCTATAATTCTGGATGGCAATCAGCACTTCACTTATAAGTGTACAATAACAAAATGACACAAAACAGTATTTTAAAATGCCACGGAAGGTAAATAAATAATGGCATACTTCCCTTTCTATAAGGAACACTGTGACAACATTCAAACAAAACCTCATCTCCATATGAAACTGATAAAAATTTCTGGCTAGAAGTATGGAATGCCTAGTTTGGTGACTTCAAATACAATTCTAACTGAATAAGAAAATACCTTGCCAATGAAATTCAGTAACAACACTTTTCAACTGCCATCTGCACAGAAACCCCCGACAGTTGCAGAAAGCTAAATGAACAGTTTGAGGTATTTTTGGTGATTTTGAAAAGCTAGTCAAATTTCTTAATTACTCTGCCATTAGACTTAAATTAGGTATTCTATCCCTAGACAGCAACATGCCTCATTTATATCAGTCAGTACTTTTCAACACAAGTACTGAGAGATTTTACAAAGCATACCCCTCCTTGCTGTCTAGATTTTCTAACAAGCTGCATTCTTACCCAGTTTGAAAGAACAGTAGCTTCTCACAAGTTCACTTTCAAAATTACAAAGCTGGGCAGACCCAGAGTACCACATATACAGACATTCCCATAAGGTTTCGTTATTCTTCTCATTACCTTTTAAGAGCATTTTGAAGGAGACAAAGTCAGATGATGTTCACCTACAAAGCACTTAAATGGTTTAAGATACAGCTGTCCTGTACCTCACCAAGCCAGTGATTCCTCTAGAGAATCAAGGGAACACCAGGTTTATACAGACACACCTGTCTCCAGCTCCTACTTCTTCCATTTCTTTAGAATTCCACTGTATTTTGAAGGCTGACAAAGTAGCTTATTTTACTGTCAAGGAGAAGCCCTCAAGAAGCTGGACTTGCTACAGACAAGTAAAAGCTCAAATGGAAGGAGTAGAGTAAGCTCTCCCAGACAAAACTGACTTCTACACTCACAACAACTTTGGAAATTTTTTTTGTATTCTAGATTTTACACTGCTCAGATTTTCTGATTAAAATGCTCTATACAGAAAAACATATTTTCCTTTATATAGAGGAACATAAATGTGGGTACATGCACGTGTCCCTTCCCATGGCAGGGGATGATCTTAAGGTCCTTTCCAACCCTAACTATTCCATGATTCTATGAATGTAGCTTCCAGCATCAGAACCATGACTGCTACTAATCTATTAAAACTGTCCCATAGTGAGATATAAAAACAACACTTCCTACATTTTCACACAGAAGATCCTGAAATGAGATGATACGTACTGACATCCCCACTGAGGATAAGAATATTCCCAAACTGTTTTGAATGCAGGATTTTAATATTTTGAAAGGGTGAATCTTCATCATAAACAACTTCATCTATGTCGTACTCCACCAGGCGCCCATCAGCTGTGGGCCAGTATCTATCGATGACACCTCCCCTCAAAATGGCAGGCAAGCTAGAAAGAAATAATAAGAAAAAGTATTACAAAACATTTGAGAATGTTTATATTAAAGAAATCCCTCTAAACATACAGTGGATTCACCATAATAAATACTAAAAAGAGGGATCTAATAAAACCTGAAAGATTTAACACTCAACAGATAAGCCTACCAGCCATATGTTAAATATACATAACTTGTTAAGGCACTGATGAAATATTATATGCTTCTTCTTTGTGTACAACTTCTACAATACGTACATGAATCTCCCTACCCTTAGAGAGCTTATCTGCATAACATGGCTAGAAATTGATAAAATACAAAAGCAGACTTCAGACCAAAAAACATGACAAAACCTCTTCCCATCTTCAGCTCAGCTAAGAACGCCGTTTCTTTGGGTTAGTGGACCTCACCCTCCTAAACCTGTACTGAGAGACATTTTAAATACATACACAAACACAAAAGTGAACTATTACAGTGCTTCAAACCAAGCCAGGTCACCCTGCAGTTTGTAAGCACAAACCCTGGTACCAGCCGACAGTTTGTGTTACTTTTAAAAAGCGGTTCAAGCACCTGCACAGATTGTTTTGGTTTTGTTTTCTGTATGGTTTTTAAATTCTATATAGAGGCGTCTTTTTCCAAATCATTACTTCACCTGTAAGGACAAACTATATTTGAAGTGGCAGCGAATTATCAAAATGATCACATTCCATTTCAAGCAAAACGTGCAGGCACAGAGTTAATGAGATTTCCCACACACTTCAAAGTTAAAAGTCTTCTTTCCCCACCCAGGAGGGTGTAGCAGAAGACCAGACAGATGAGACGGTTTTAAATTCACTAGTGATTCTCAGCGAGCATTTCAGAAATATCTTTTACCCCCAGTGAGCCGCCAGATGGCAGCACACGGCGAGAACAAGACCAGCTATCCACCACATCAAAACAACTAAAAGGCAGGAACAAATTTCCCAGCAGCATTAATTCTATCGCAACTGCATGTGTGAAGCTAGCACGAGAAGGATGCAAAGACATTTACTTCGAGGGGTGTGTGACAAGATCCATACCAGATCCATTGCTGTAAGAGGTTCATCTTCCTATACCAAGGTAACCAAATTTATCTAGATCACTTCAGGCAGACCTTTTTCCAGATCCATTTTTAACAAGTTCCTATCATAGGGATTCCACAAACTCTCAATCTCATATTTCAGTATTAAAATACCCTCAGAGAGTGTGCTTCTCCCCGATATACACATACATTTGCAGACTGTGCGCCAGGTGAGAATTTACCAGTACTAATAAAGCAAGACAACTACCTTTCTTTTATACATGAACTATTACACACAAAAAGCATTCAAAGTGTAATATTACTTTTCAAATCACTACCACTTCACTTGTGATCTTGTACAGCCTTCAGATAACTTTCCACTGTAGTTCTGCTTAGCCGTTTTCCCATTCCGTAGTTTGCTCGTTTGCTTTACAGAATCTTGTTGATTTCACATTGCTTTTTACTTTTCTTAAAGTACTTGCACTTCTGTTTTCTTTAAAGCACCTGCTACACCTTCCAGCAAGTGCATGCCTGCAGTAACTGCTCTTTGGCTTTGAGTTGCCAGTCACCAGGAATACACCAACATGAACTGTGTTCTTCCAGATCCCTGGGAAACTCCGGCACGAATGAATACTGTTTCAGTCGCAGAAAACACACCACAATCAGCACCCCTACAGTTCGATGTATAACTTTGTATTCAAAGTCAACCAAAATGACAGAAGGCTTGCAAAGCCTCCCTCCTTTAGTTATATTAAAACATTTCTATCTTCTTGGCAGGGCACTAAAGCACAGAGGTTCTGCTGGCATTTTTGCCACAAGTGCCAAGGCCAGCACCACGAGCAGGGACACAGCTATCAGAGAAAGAGCTGTGGGAAGCCTTAACAGAGAAGGGCCTTCTCCATGGGCTTGAGCTTTATTTTAGCTACAGCCCTCATCCCTGGTCCCTGCTCAAGCTACAGTGTAGCTCTGTTCATACCTGACCAAGTATTTTGCCAATCCTTGACACCTAGCCCAGTCTCAGAGCTGCCCCAATACTACATCCCAGCCTGGCAGTCACAGGGCTGGAGCTGACCCTGGTCACCATCATCAGCCTTGCTCACCTTGTCCAAAGCTATGGGATGTGGTATAACAGGTAAGGTTCATGCCCTGGCCTATCCCCCTTACACCCTTGTTCTCCAGCCCTTCCAGAGTAGTCTGCACTCACTGATTCCATTTTCTCCCATCATTTCACGCAACCACTGCAGCAAATTAAAGAAATAACCCTTGCCCAAAGTAACAATACTGAAGATGAAGTTTAGCAATATGAAAAACTTCACATGATCTTCAATTCTTCAATAAAACAATTTTAAAATATTGGGGGGGAACCACACATGCATGAATACATACTCCAGGCTATTCACTGCAGTACAACAAAGCATAATTTGCTTATTATCTTTAGCAACTATGCAGACAAGCCACATATAGATGCCTGAACTTACCGTTTCACCCTTTTTATGTTACCATGAAACAATTCTTTCATTCTCTCTTCTACTTTGTTTAAAAGCTGAAAAAAATGGCAAACAAGAGGTGAAAATTATAGGCAATCATTTGACCTAAAGTATCTGTTAAATTAGGCTACTTAGAAGGCAATAAATAGGAGCACCTGCACTGAAAGACTTTCAAATGTAATACTAGAAGCCTATGAATAACTAGCTGGTCACCTTAGCCTTGTTACTAGCAAGAATGTGCATACTGTAGCAGCTGTCATCAGCGCATTTAGCTCCCCTCCAGGATAACGTAACCATATCTTTCAGGCACAGCCAAACAAGGAACATGAGAACCCTGTAAGTTACATTCCTGTCAAAGCAGTGGCCTATTCCCTTGCAATGTCCAATTTCTGGAGCCTTCATATCAGGGACGATGAAATTACTTTTCTCCATGGGGAAGAAGTTACTGTACAGAGGCTCCCAATCTGTCAGATTAGAGAAGAAAAAAACCAGCCCATTTCAACAGGCTACAGGCTGAGGATCACATCTGCTGCACTACCCTGGGTATTTGAAGAGACCTGAGCTCTAGCCAAGGCTGGTTATGTCTTTACAACTCTTACAGCAAACAAGAGGCCTGGGACATGCAAAATAGAGTGTGTGCTTTCACACGTGTATCCAATTATAAAAGGTGCAGTGAGAATGAAATTCTTTACAATGAGGGTAGTAAAATACTGGAACATGTTGCCCAGAGACGTGATGGATGCTCCACCCCTGAAGACATTCAGGGCCAGGCTGGATGTGGTTCTGGGCAACCTGATCTAGTTAAAGATGTTCCTGCTCACTGCAGAGGGGTTGGACTAGATGCCTTCTGAAGGTCCCTCCCAACCCAAACTACGATTCTATACTCATCTGTAAGCACTCAGGTTTGAACTAGTCTTGATATTTAAAAATCTTTTACCAAAACATACTTTGATAAACCTGAAGACAAGGGGCTCCCCATGCAGCTTGAGAAACCTAGTAAGGTAAGTACCACTCATACCTGATCAACTTCCTCTCTTCCTTTTGTATAATCACTGTAGCTCTGTAGATCCACCAATACTAATCCATGAGGGTGAATTCTCAAATTGGCAAAACTACAAAATAAAGAGAGATATGATTTTATTATTAAAACTTAGAATGAGTAAAGAAAGACTGAAATTGGTTATATTAAATTCAGAATGCATGTTTCTTTTTCCAGCCATCTCTAACTGTTGGCAGTGCCAGCTCCGGTCTTCCTATGCAAGTTACTAAGTAGCAAAGTTGAAAAAGCGTATCAGTCACTACATAACTAAAAATCATCAGGCAGCAAGGCCGCTCTTTAAATAAGGCTACTTCAGTTGCCTTGGTTTTGATTTTTAATTGAAATCAAGCCTCATGAAAACAGCTGAACATTTTCCTTCCCTCCGCCTTCCTTCTTCCTCCTTGGGGTTTTGTTTGGTTTTAACTTTATAGCTACTATACACAGAGACAGTGTTCACATTCAGAGCTGAACAAAAATTTCTAAGTGAGAAACAGTAAGTGCTCTGGAGCAAACCATGGCTTTGACTGGCAAAGAAATTAGAGTAACAAGCTTCCATTGATGAATACAGATGCAAGATAGACAAAACTCCTACTATATATTGTATTACAGGAACATTTAAAGACCAAAAAGCATGGATGGCTTCACCATGCAAGCTGTTGGCCAGACAAATAGAAGGCCTTCAAGAACTTGCAACAAACAAAACCAAAAGATAAGGACTATGAGGAAGGACACAAGAAAATACAAAGTGTAGCAGAGGTGATATTCTTTCCATACTAGGGAGGGGAGAAGACAATGAGAAACAGGCTACGAGAGGACTACACACACAGATGAGAGGAGAAGTATACACTGAAAGAGAAGAGCAGAAGGGACAGGAACAGCTGAGCAAAGCAAGCTGGGTATTCAGGGATGGAAATTCCTTAGTACAACACAAAGAAACTGCAAGTAAAGTTGTATAGAGTTCTTTGAATGCCCCTTTCTTTGCTTATCTGCTTTCACCACCTCACTCAGCCTCAAAGGCAAACCACAAACCAGCTCCTGTTGAGACAAAAAGTTTAGGTGATCTCTCATCCCCCCACCATTCCCACCTTTCTGTCACTTCCGGAGCTTCCTGACTAAACTGTCAGTCTCAATATGAACACCATCATGGTGTGGTTGAACTTTGATGAGCAAACACACTTAGCTGCAGTCAGAGAGAAAATACTAAATATCCTGTGTTATCTGAAAATTATAATTTCTAGTAACTAAAGTGGTCACGTTGTGAAAGTGACTGAAGTGATTCAAGAATAAACACACTCACACTGGCTTTGGGCAGCAGTGATCTGTAGCTGTGATGTGTTTAGCAATTAACAGAGAAGCTAGAATGTCACCTGCTTCTCTACAAAAGATGAGTCTGGGAAGCTTCAGGCTTTCTAGAAGACTTAATGCATGAATCTTGCTTTAAGGAGGAAAGATTCTTCTAACAAGACACCCACAGGAACACCGTGTTTTGTTTCCCCCTCCCCAGTACCTGCAGATTGTCACAAAGTGACCCTCCCCACACCTACCCAGCGACTGTCCACTAGGTGTCCTCCCGACAACTGTTTTTGATTAGGAACTACAAAACGCCTGCGCTTCCGATGGGCATTAAGAGAAACCACAGAATAGCTTTAAAATATGCATTCTCCCCGCGCTAGGAAATTACTCCTGCACAAAACAAAACACAGTATTTTACTCTGATGAAAGGATGAACAGAGAATAGTCAAGAAGTAAACAAAGACTTTTTTTCTGCCCTTGTTCTTTTTTTTTCCAACTACCATATAGAGTGGTAATTAAAAAAGAGACTTAAGAGACTGGGTTTGTCAGCTAATTAGAAGAATTCAAGGCATTTCCAAGGCAGCTTTCTCTCATACAACCTATATAAAAGAGTGTTTTGGGAGAATCATCAAGTTCATTCTACTGCACTCCTGACAAAACCGAAGTAAAGGAGGAAGCTCTTCTGAACTTCAGCAAACACTTCACCTGCATCTTTTAGGATACTGCACCCCACTTGCTGGTGACTGTCAGTCCAGTACTTTTGATACATGGGCCACTTCATATTTTGCATAGCAACCACACCATCTTACAGCTTAAGGTGGTGTTCCCAGCAGTACTAATAAAACACAAGTAGAACCATGAAAAAATAATAATAAAAAGGCATACTCCCAGCCTCCTTCCCATCTCCATGGGGATTCAGGTTTTAAACACATCTCTCTGAACCAAAGGGACTCAAATTGTGCACTTCTCCTAGAGTCTCTTGGCACTCAGCATAGAGGGAATGGCTACTGCACAGGAGAGCTCTGGAGAAAGTCCTACCAGGACTTTGTTTATGTGATTTTCATGTCAGCAAAGAGATTTACTTTGCACTGTGTCTAACATTAAAGGAAAATAAAATAGCAGGCATAAGCATAGGAACAAACAGTATTATCATAAGACTCTAGTTGATATCTTTGCTTGGTTTGTTTGGGGTCTTTTTTCTTCCACTTTATTAAAGAAAGACAAAAGAGCAGAGCTCATTAGATGGGAGCACTAGTCCTTCCAGCAGGTTTTGGATGCAACCATTCACAGTGAAAAGGGATGTTTCTAGTGACATTCACAGTCCTACTGCAGGCCCCCAGAGCTGAGGCACTACAGATAGAAAAGAGTATTTGCAGTTCCTTAGACACAACTGTGAACTTTCAAGTTCTCTGATATCTGGCACAGTGCCAGAAATATCTGCCGTGTTAGAAAAACTTTTTACCAGTTTATTCTTGTATTCCAGGAGTTGCTGTTAACACAAATAAACAACAGATTGTCCCATGACTTGAGCTCTTTTAAACTCCTTTCCTAACAGAATCACATAGCTGTCATAAGATTTGACAGCTGACATTGTTTTCACTTCTCCTGTGACTGCATGAAATAGTTCCCCAACAGGGGATGTTACCACTATTGCTTTGGGGGCTTTTTTATTTTTTTGGATGGGAGACAGAGAGGAGCATTGCTCTGAAAAGTACAACCCCAAAACTTCAGACTTACTGTAAGTGATATGACAGCATTACAATACAGAGACAGTAACACTGCAGAACTCATCTCATCAAACTTACCTCTACCAGAACTGCAAGGTCCTGACACCTGAGAGTAGAGATATGAAAAGCAGGCACCAGTCTGGAGCATTGTAGTGGGACAAAAATTCAAGTTCTGAGCGTTGGGCCAATAATCTCAATTTATGGTGAACAATCTTGACTGAAACTCAAAGAAGGGAATACAGTTCTAGGTTGGTTATACCTTGGTTAAAAGACACCCAGTTGGAAATTAACACTCAAAATAACCTAAAATGCCTGCAAAGATTTAAAGACACAGCAAACAGTAGAAGTGTACGTTCAAAAAAGTGACCAGTCGAGTAGCATTAAGGCAGTAGCAGCAGGCCAAGGCTGAGCCACAAAAGACTTACTGGCTTCAATCAGCAGGGAGCAAAAGGCTGTGCTGGCTTTTGTTACTTTACATTTGTCTGCCTGGCAGTAAGCATGTGAATGTGGCGCTGTAGCAGCAGCTCTTTAAACATTTGAATAAGGTTTTTAAGAACCACAATACTACGGTTTCCATTTCTACCTAAGAAAATACAGTAAAGATTACAAATCAAAATGAGGGGAAAAAAAAAATAAAATGAAGTTTTCTTCAAAAGTCTCCCCTCCTGCCTCTTATCTTACGGAAAAATTTAATTCCCAACTTCAAAATAAACCACCTGCAACACCTTTGGTGTGTGCTCACATCTACTTATCAAAAAAGCATCTCTCCACTAGGAGACAAAACCTCCACTTGCTGTTGCACCTGCATACCTATCTTCTAGGGTAGTACTAAAGGTTTTTGTGCTTGGAGTCTCAGCTAGACATAACTCTAGCGCTGCATCTTGCCACCTGAACAACAGATGTCAAGAAATATCAATTGCATGAATCCGGAAGTAACTTTGAAACAGAAAGGTTTTGGATGAGCATCTTCTATTTAAAAAGAACCAGAAGCAGGGAGATCAACAAATTCTAAGCCAACCTGTGTATTCTACCTTAGTTACTTGTATTGAGTAAGAAACACTGCAATATCACATAGTTGAAAATCATTTGGAAAATTATTTCCCCCACACCATACCCGAAGAATAAAATTGTATAGGCAGACAGGTGCCTATAAACCCCACTTCACCTGCCAAAGCTTTTATCTGCTGACAGACTAACTCTGAATCACTACAGAATATAGTTCAAGGATTTGAAAACAGTTTGCCAATAAAAGCATCACCTGTCAAATTACTCAATGAGGGAGGAAATGAGAACCTGCTTATACTGGGATTCCCAAATATAAAAAGAATTATTGACATGGCATTATTTCAACAGAGCACATACTTTAAAGAAAAAAAAAAAAAAAAAAAAAGCTCTTCATCTTCATTAGGGAGTACTTAAGGGACCTTAAGGAATTAAGCAACCACAGTTTTTCACTATACCATTATACCTGTTCTCTTTTTACAAAATAGGGAAACTAAATCAATGAAAGCTATCATAGTTCTAAACTGTTGCTGATTCCTAGCAACTGCTTTCTATTCTTCAGCCCACATTTGCACTCTGGGTAACTGTGAATGAACTGCTACATTTCAGCCTGAAACAAAGAGCTGAGGAATGTTCATCCTGCTCCTTTAAAATATATTGACTAGGTTGTAGAGTGGTTAGCAAAAGACTAATACAGAAAAGTAAAAATACCCCTCCCTTCATGGTGTTAACAAATTCATCATCATCCCAGCGACATACAAACCACCTTCAACTGGATAAATCTTGCACTGTTGTGAATGCCAGTAGGATTACACTTCTCTAAACAAGAATTCAGACACAAAACAGAAGCTAAAAATGGATGTATGCATAAGGGAGGTCAAAGCCTTTCTGTAACAGTCTTCCATTGTAAAAACAGTGATTTCAGGTTTCATTTTTGTGGTGTTTTAAAGACCTTTCAACTTGAACATGATAAAAGAGGGAGCAAGAAAAAAACCTGATAACTGTACACAGCATATAACAAGAGTACTTGCTCACAAGCAATGATGCCATTAGAATATGTTAGGTGAGAAGATGCCCAACAATTTTTTCCTTACCCTCGATTTTATTCTTTTTACTCTGTTAAGATCTAATGGGCCCTATGATTCTGCACAAAATATGCATAATATATATACACAGCATATACATTAAACAAGACATTCCAAACTTTTCTTTCAACTGTCCAGTCTATGTTAGAATGACACTTCAGTGAAAGCATGCTGCTTCAGGTGACCCTGAAAACATTCTGTAAGTTACATGAAAACACACAGCTCAAGGAAACAAGATCAACAGGGCCCTGAAACTCAGAGACAGAGCTCCTCCAGCATGTTCTCCAACCAGTGCTGGGCAGAGGGCTGGAAAGCCAAATAAAGCCTATCCATTCCCAATAGGAATACGGCCCCAGACAGGGACTTGAGTGCCTCAAGTAAGCCATTTCCTGCCCAGCTCTAGAGCCTTGTGTTGACACCATTAATAAATGTTTTCAGCAGAACTTCCCTCAATTAGGTCCTTTGTCAGAGTAAATCACAAAGTAAATGGACCAGGTAGAGTTGCCACATGTGACTTTTGCTTGCTTAGCTTCAGACAAAGGAGAAGCAGGAGCCACCATGGCTTTGGTAATGACAACAGGAAAGCATGGCTTAATCCCCAAATCAAAACCAATTCATTTAACAGCCCAGCCCTCCACAGAGCTGTTCACACAGTACCTTTGTCAAAGTTTTGTTACTATTGTGGGCACTGCTGCTGATAATCTGTAGCAGGGGGCACCCTGCAGGCTATAGGGGTTATCTTTGCAGACTTTGGAGTGTAGACACTCTTTCACAACACATTACTATCTCATCTCAACCATTGCTTTTTCCTGGGATAGTACCTATTTTATTACATCAGCTGCACACCTTTGTCTAGCAATGGCTCAGCCACCTTTGGCTGGTTAAAAAGGTCTTTGTATGCGCACACTCACAAACCCCCTACTCATACACAGGGCCAATTCACACATCTTTCCATCCTGGGAAACTGCTGGTGACATACCTACTCTCCATTACATTTCCACCCCCACTTTCTACTGCAAGTTATTTCATTTCCAGAAGCACACTGTTTTGCAGGGAAGGAAAAGTCTGCATGCCCTGGTATTTCTTCCTATGTGTGCCAGATAGGGTTTTTTTAATTAGTTTAAATTCCTTTATATACTAGGTCTCAAAATGCAGACAAATTTGCTAGTACTAAACCAAAGCCCTCTTTAATTATTATCAAATCCTCTGTATGTTGAAGAGTGTTAAGTAAGAATGAACTGACGAAATGGTGCTGTTTTGCAAGGGTTAACTGTCTGGTCTATTGGACTTTGTTGACACCCTTATTTGTATTAATTAATCAAAACGGCATCAACTGACAGTAACAGGAATAGTCTATTTAAGGCTGCCTTAAAGTATACGCAGATTAAGTGATAAGAAAGCTCAAGAAATCAAAACTGCTGAGATCCAGAACTCACAGGAAGTTCTGCACATGCTACTGTTCCCAAATTCAGAGTTTAACGAGACAGGCAAAGCACAGAAAAGTACTTTAACTGACAGAAAATAAGTTGTCTAGCTAAAGTGAGTCATTTCCAGGGAAGATAAATTCAGTATGCACTGGAGTTCAGAAGCCAATGAATATACCAAGAGAAAGTAATAACCGTTCTTTGTTTACATTTAACACTGCACCAGAAAAAACAGACACTTACAAAGCAAATAATCTTCTCTTAATGTTCAGCTTTTCCATGCACTCCTGTTCTTTGTTCTTCAGTTTTTGAGGCTGTATCACAAACTGCAATTCCTTATTATATTTAGTATACTTTCCTGGATAGCTTCTATTAACAGCTCAACTATTTCCAGACCTGTATTGTATTAGAACTTTGAGAATTTATTTTGCAAGGATTCAAAGTCTCCAATAGCAAATGCAGTTTTGAACTGACAACACTTGTACACATTTTAACATTAATCTGACAACAGTAATTTGAAATTAAAACCAAGCTCATCTGAAACTTTTTAACAGTTAACCATATTTCTGCTGGTGGAGGCCATTCGCAGTTGGATTAGTATGGCAGACAGTGAAGCACAGTACACACAGGGTAAGAGGGAAAGCAAGGTTGCAGCACTTGTATGTTTAACAGGAAGAAGGAGAGATCACTACACCTGCCTGCTAAAACACATGCCAAAAAGACAGAGACAGAGCAGGTCAGTCAGCCCCCATGAATGAGGCAAGGCAAAAATGGTGCTGAAGCCCATGTCTGCCCCAGTGTTTAGAGCATCTTTTGAGTCCAAATTTTTTTCCTGAAACTCAGTATTCTCTATCATATTTCTGACTGTCAATTATAAAGATGAATGGCACGTCCAGCATGTAAGGTTAAACAGATGTGAACCAGTACTTCACTAGACTTGTCAGAAGGCTCAAGGAGCTGAGTATTCCCCAAAAACCTACAGGCCACATTCTTTCTTACATGACTTAGCCCTGGCTCTCCCTGTGGCCCCCATGGTATTACTGTGCCACCAAGACAGTAAGTGAGGTTTCTTCCTTAACCCACAAGTGTAATATCAAAGCATCTGAAGTGATGCAAGGGCTCTGCCGCAGTCACCAGGGAAGTGTTTCTAAGCCGACTGTACACATTGCATGCCCCGGAGAGTGGCATGAGGGTTTTACGTGAAAAAAGGCTACGTGATACAACTGTGAAAGCATAAGCTGCCCAAACTGTGCAGCTTCAACAACACTGCCTTTTGGGAAAGGACTCTGGAACAAACCAACCCAAGACCCTGCCAGCTGACAAACTGTTGATGTAGCTCTAAAGAAGAAATCCAAGCACCAACCTGGCTGTCTGAAGCAGTATAGATGACCAAGTGCTTGCCCTTGCTCAATGAACAGAGGCAAGAGGTAGCCAAGACCCAGCATAACAGACCATCGATTATTTCCTTGAAGGAAGGCCACTAGGCCTATCTCTCTTATCTTCACCTTCCCACAACAGTAAGAATACTATGAACTGTCCTCTGGTGCAAAAGTTTAAGTTGCATTTAACAGTAGTGAAAAGCTGAATGATTCAAAGTGTCTAGCTGCTAGAAGACACAAGATCAACAAAACAGACAGGAAAGAACTCATTTAAAAATCAGGATGGGTACTGAGCAATTGCTAAAGCTAATTATTATACACGGCTTCCAGGGAACAGAACATCATTTTCTCCACCCCTCCCCCCATGCTATCTACTCAAGGACTGTACTGAAAAGCATAAAAAAAAAAAACACAACCAAAAAAACCCCACAAAACTGACTGGAGATTTTATTTATAGTTCTCCAGCATGTTGAATTCCCAAGCTTATACTCAGAGCAGGATATTCTCTCCAGGGTTCTGCTTTATTATGGGAAAACTTACTTGACCAACTTACTTCTGCTGCAATGACCACAATGTACACCAGGACACAGGTTTGTCTTTCCCATGAAGTCTTCCCCACCTCTTCTACACATACACATCAACTCTTACATACTCCTCACCCCCTTCAAACATGCATTGGTATTATACACTAGCACTTGAGGAAGATAGTGGAATCTGAAGCAACAAGTATTTTCAGTTGGCAGTGTAGTAAGAGAAATAATACTTTAAAACTCAAGAGTTTTGCAAGGCCCTTAGAGATGCTTCTCGATGCCAGTTCAGTTATCTTCTGTAAAAGCTATACAACAGACATCTTTTCTAGAAAGTTCAGAATACAGGTAATTTAACTCTGGAAACTGCTCCTTTAGAAGAGACTGCCTTTCAGCAGAGGAATGATCAGATAAGACTGCAAAAAGGAAAGCAAATTTGAGGATTCACATCTCATGTCACTTCCAAACTCAAGGAAACACTGGAAAGCAAAATGGGGTCATGTAATCAAAGCCAATCTTTAAATCTTAAGTCCTTTTTACTTTTAGATATTTTACCTTTTAATTGTTCAGAATTCATGTATGCTTGATATTACATTTTCAGGAGTAAATACAAGCTTAACTCAGTACAGAGGAAAGACACCACCAGAGTAGTAAGTTACCACCTTTTGCTATATTTTCACAGACAAACGGTTATCCAGAACTGGAATCTTGATCAAATTATTCAGGAAAAATGTAAAAGCACACAAAACTAAAGACAGAGTAAGAAAGACGGTACCAAAAAAAAAAAAAACCAACAAAACAAAACACCAAACAAAAAAACAGGTTTTTCTAAGCCTATCATCAAGCATTAAAAAAAAAAAACCAAGTAACTTTAACCAGAAAAACATAGTACCACATTTGAAAAGCTAACTGAAATGTCTTGAACTTCATGGAGCATGACTATAAAAGATACAAACTTAATACTAAAGGTAACATGTAAGCTGATGCCAGTCAAGTCAGGCCCCAAGTTTACAACATTGGTGGTCTACACTACTTTACATACAATACAGAGAGCTGTACATACAAATATGTTCACATGCAATAAACAGACAAATTTCAGCAGGCAACACACCTGGCCTACAGTCTGAGCTATCCTAGAGATACTGGTTCTCTCAATTAAGAAAGAACTTAAAAATCCTTGGGCAATTCTCATATGTTTGGAGTGTGACCAAATGAGATACTTAACAGGACACCTAGGAGAAGATAGCCAACAAATTGACATTTATTTCAGTTAACTCCAACCCTGAAGAACAAAGTAGGGGGAGATTTAAAAAAACCAACCAAACAAACAAAAAAACAAACAAAAACCAAACAAACAAAAAGCCACAAACTAGAAGCAGTGACTACCACAATGATGTCAGGAACAAATAAATGAATAACTGGAAACAAATGAAGTGCAATAAAATTACGGTAGTTACTAACAAACAGGCCAAATATATGTGTCCATAATTAACTAACTCTGACACTGTAAAGCATCTTCAGGAAGTAACGCTAATGTGGCTTTGCTTACCTGTTTATCCCTGCAGATTCTGCTTAGGCGTCACTAATGACACTAATCACACCTTTGCCACGCTGTTAGCTACTTCAATAGTTGCTTGAGAATTTCATAGATTCACAGAATTGTTAGGGTTGGGAGGGACTTCTTGGAATCATCTAATCCAACTCTCCTGTAAAGGCAGGGCCACCTACAGCAGGTTACACAGGAACATATCCAGGCAGGCTTTAAATGTCTCCAGAGGGAGACTCCACAACATCGCTGGGCAGCCTGTTCCAGTGCTCTGCCACCCTCAACATTAAATAAAGTTCTTCATGCTGAAGTTGAAACACCTTGTTTTAGTTTATGGTCATTGTTCCTTGTCCTGGGCATCACTGTAAGGAGTCTGGTACCATCCTCTTGGTACTCACCTCTGAGACAGTCATATGCATTAATAAGATCCCTTCTCAGTAGTCTCTTCTCTAGAATAAACAGGCCCAGCTCCTGCTCTCCTGGTAAGAGAGATGCTCCAGACTCCTGATCATCCTTGCAGCCCTCCACCAGACCCTCTCCAGTAGTTCCTTGTCTTTCTTGTACTGAGGAGATCAGAACTGGACACAATACTCCAGATGTGGCCTCTCCAGGGCCATGTAGAGGGGGAGGATCACCTCCCTCAATCTGCTGGCCATACTCCTCTGAATGCACTCTAGTATACTATTGGCTTTCCTGACTGCAAGGGCACACTGCTGGCTCATAATTAACTTACCTACAAACACTCCTAGGTCCTTTCAAGCTGACCTGCTCTCAAGTAGGTCAGCCCCCAACCTGTACTGGTGCTTGGGGTTAGTTCTTCCTCTCCAGGTGTAGTGCCCTACACTTGCCCTTGTTGAACCTCATTGGCTTCTCTTTGCCTAATTCTCCAGCCTATTGAGGCCCTGCTGAATAACAGCACAGCCTTCAGGTGTACCAGCCACTTCTCTCAGATTCATCTCATCAGTAAACCTGAAGCCCTTCAGCCAGGTCATTAATAAACAAGTTGAATAAGACCAGACCTGGGGAACACCACTGACTACAGGCCTCCAACTGGCTTCTAATCTGCAGATTGCAATCCTCTGAACTCTGCCATTCAGACAACTTCTGATCCACTTCACTGTCCATTCATCTAACTCATATTTCCTAAGCTTACCTACAAAAACGTAACGAGAGATAGTATGAAAGTGAAGCATATGAAGCGTTTAAAAAGCATATTCAAAAGACAGTGACAGAAACATTTTCATTATTCACATGCTGTGGTTCGGACTGAATTTAGACATAATTAACAAAAGAATTACAAATACTTTCAACTGACTTGAGCTATCCTACACCTGGAAGAACTGGCCCTGAGACCAAGACACCAAACAATGCTACTGCATCAGTACAGCCTAGACTGACCAATTCAACTATTCTGATATACAAACTATAAGATGACACATGCTAGAGTATCAACAGTATTCTGCTTTATTTCAGTCACTTTATACACAAGGCTGGTAAAATAATAGCTTGCCCTGCCTGCAACTAAGAAGGAAATCCAACACAGGGAGAAATAATAACCTGTAAATGAGGACAGAGGGGACAATCTATTGAAGAATCAAAGAAAATCCACTCACCTGCCATTTTTCTTGATGTAGGTTGCTAAATAGCCATGGTCTTCCCAGTTATGGACTGTTTCTGTCATTCCCTGCTCCTGAAAAATGGGCTGTAGAGCTTTAAGAACAGCATTGCAATCAGCTGCATGATTGAGAGAAAAAAAAAAAAATCAGTAAGATTTTCCATTCAAATCATTTGTGTGTGCATGGTTTTGGGTTGTTTTTTTTGTTTTGTTGGGGGTTTTTTTGATTTTTTTTTTTTAAATATCTGACTTGTTTTTACTGGCAGCCAGGGGTACTTTTGAGTTCCATCTGAACAATAGCTTTGATGTACCTCTCCTCCCCCATCTCTAGAGGTACCCCTCAGCACAGTTTCCTATTATTTTTTACTCCTGAGTAAAAGTGTTTATGTACAATAGATGGTGTAACAGTACTTTAATTATGGCTATGATTTGTCACCTACTGTATCACAGTCCAAGCATGCCCCTACTCATGTAATTATTTTTTTAATCAGTTAGAAACAACAATCCCAGAAGGAAACACTGCACTGACAAAAGTCTTGAGTTGCCCTGTCCTACAGCTAGACATTTTTCTGAAAGGCACTGAAAAACTAGACAGTGCAAACTATCCTACCCACTCTGCCCTACCTACAATGAAGCCAAGTGGTTTGGGGATATCAAAAGTGTAAAAGAAATAGGGCCACAATTCTAGTTTCCAGTCTCTGCAACTTTGCACTGCTCACTTTAAACTTGCATCAGTCCCCTTTTTCGGGGAGGATGGGAGCAGCTGCTCCAAGGCCAGTACATTCACAAAGAAATTTTGTCACTTCAGACATGGGGTCCCCTCTTCTTGCTTGGCATTTGCTTTCCTTGCCACACTCCACTACCTTCTCCTCATCTTTTACAAAACCCATATTTATTTCTTTTCCTTAATGTCACTAGCACATTAAACAAAAAACAAACAAAAAACCCCCCAAACAACTCAGTATAATAATGCTTACTACACCCTTCAAAGCCAGAAAATTAGCCCAAACCCCAAACTGAATTAGTATGCAACCAACTCCCCAAACACTTCACTTCTGCAGCTCCTGCAAAATATTTAAGTAAGTAGTAAGATGGAGAACAGAACCCAAAGAACTGAAGTGCTTATACCACACTTAGCCTATCTGCTTTCAACAGCTTCAAGGATTTCTGCTATGTACATCTTGGCAGAGACTGCAGGACAAATCATAACTGATGTTTTTCTGCTCCATAACATACTAATCCCTCACAAGCTGCTCATCATTTAGCAGCAGATTTCTTTACTAAGCAGTCAGGCAGAAGCCTGACTGAGTTCTTCATATTATGTGGTTAGCTTTAGGAAATTAACAAACATACTCTTTCATCATGTCTCCTTTTGGTTATACCACACAAGATTTGCCTCGGAGGGATAATTAATTCCCCAAAGTTGGAGACTCCTTTTTAAAATGTCTGAGGCATCAGTGGTTGCCTGAAGGCATCAGGACATTTCAACAATCTCAAGATCTCTCACCAAAATCCACTTGCCACCACCTCACTCCAAGCTCAGATATGCAATATCACTGACAAGAAAAAATAACCAATGATGATTAGAACAGTATCAACACCTTTGAATCCACACCAAAATGTTAATGCATGTAGTGCTTAATTTTTTTGTTATTCAGGAACAAAGCAATCAACTCTGGTTACCAAGCATGAAATACTGTTGGAAGGATTTAATAATTACTTGCCAGAAGGAATGAAAAGGCCCAGAGTTTCAACTTGTGAACAGAAACAAAACCACTGTGTATAAGATTTGAGAGATACATATTTCTCAAGAGTTAATGCCCAGTAAAGCCAAGCAATTCTGGAATCCCAGCACACTTCATGGGATGATTTGCAGCAGTTGCAAATATTCTTCTAAAATTTTAGCAGTGAAGAAGCAATTATTTGACAGTCATCTGTGAACACAAATGCAGCTCAAAGTCCAGAGTTACAGCAAGCATATAGTCTGGCTTCATGCACAACACTGGCTACTTTCACCGGATGCTCCAACACTGAGCTCAGTAATCTGCTACAAAGCCTGACTATCTCCAAAAAAAATTCTAGTTTAAGACCTCCTCATACCAGAGGATTGACAAAAACCTAGTAAACTATGGGAACAGATTAGCTCTCATTTGAAAATATCCACTCAATTTCTGACTTCAAGTTTTTCTTCCCCTGATTTTGAATCCTGTCCTCTAGGAACTGAGGATGTAACATAAACAAAACACTAGAACACAAAGCATTTCTATATGCTTCTACATTTGACATATTCTTCCCTTTGTAGCTACATTTTCAATAGGGAAAGGTGAAGGGGAGGACAGCGTCAATAATTAAGTTAACTGCTTCACTAAGAACACACTGAAGAGTCAGCATACATCAGAAGCCAAAAATGCAGAATATGCTAATAGTCAACAGCAACCTGAATGACTTGCATAATATTTCCATTCAGAGCTGTTTAAATTAACTGTTTCACTATACTAAGTTATTGTGTTGTGCAAGTGCAAAATTCTCACACATGAACACTGTCAACTCCAAATCTTCAAAAACCTCACAGGAAAGGGAAATATACAAAGTGGGAGGGTGTCAGATACAAGCAATGAAGGGAACACACCTAAAAAGAGAGTTGAATTTCCAGCCAGGTGAGGTCACAGGGCAGTTCAAGATGAGAGCAGCAAGAGGCTAGGCCCCCAAACAGCTGCAGCAGCACACTCGACTGCTCTGGCACCAAGCGCACCAGCGTCAAGTTAGGCCATTCACAGTGCCTCCCTCCACTTACTGGAAATACAGCAGCCAGGCTTACAGGTGCACAGGGGTTCTTCTCATTCACAGACTAATCTGAGACTTTCTTCCAATGCCAATACTGTATCTCAACCCTTATAATGAAAAAAGAACTCCAGAATTAGAATTTTCCTTCAACAGGAAAATAAACCTACACCTCTAGAATGAAAGCACACCCTGAAGCCCCCGCTTTTCTTACTCCAAGACAAAGACACTAGCTTTTGCCTGACATATTAACAGATGTAAACGAAAAACAACAAGCTTTACCAACACATACCACCCAGGTATTAAGTTTGGAAAACCGCTGTCAGAACCCCCGAACAAGCAAGTAGAATCTTTAGTTTTGCCCTTGCCAACTCCGAGAGCAGAAAACATCAGGAAGCAGAAATCTACACTAACATTAGTCCTTTCAATCAGTTTGCACTGTGAGAATTAACATCATGTTAACTTATACATAGAATAAATAACGCATTGCATGAGACTTTAAAAAAAAGGGACAGCAGGTAGAAAGTCATTACTATTCAACCATCCATGAGGAAACAGATCAAGTTTCCCTGTGCACTTAATCCATTTCATTATTCTCTATGACAGAAGGTTAAGAATAGAAGGCTGCTTTTTCCTAAGGAGCTTCTATAGAACATCCCCACACTCCTACTCTGAGGGCTTCCAGCTAGACAGTGAACACAGACAAATCAAATATTGTGCCACAGCAGCAAGTGCATCACCACAATCAATATAAATCACCCAGTGCATCCAAGTGTTCTTTCAGAAATTATGGGTAAAACAATCATGAATCAAGAAGAGCTTTCAAAGTATTCAAGATACACAGCTACCAACAGGAGGACTTAACCCTCATTCTTCCCCTGCACCATCATCACCTCCATATCAGTTCAGATTTCCAAGAATATACACAAAACACCCGAGAAAAATCTCGGCCATACACTACAAGTCTTTAACGCAGTATTTACACCATTACTGAAGGCGTAAGTTTTCCCCTTCTAGCCAGCTAAACACTTTACATTCCCTTTGCAGTAATCATCTCTTCTCTTCCCCAACATCCTGCACATTAAATGCAACTCACCTTTTCCTTTCCCACGCATACTCTACAGCTACCTGCCACCTTTTCCCCAAAGGATCCAATCAACTAGGGACTGAACACGTGTTTTTCTGTATTGACTGATGCCAAGCTAAAACTGCATGGACACCAAACAAAGCATTCCTACCCTCTTTCATTCCTGCCTTTACACTCACACACCAGACTTGACGGAGGGTAGGAAAATGGTGTGGGAAGCACTCAAACCCAACTCGGTCATGTATCATGTCAATGCTGACATGAAAAGGAGTGCTTCAGGCAATGACATAACCATACCCCCTGAGCAAGCCAATCCTGTAGTTCACCTGAGGTCTGATTTTTCTACTTAAAGTCAATTCTGTGTACAGACTGTTCTGTACTGGCATAGACAGGTCAGGTAGCTATTACAGAACAGCAGATGTTAGAAGTGACCTCTGGAGATTGTCTCATCCAACCCCTTGTTCAGAGCAGGATCAATGACAACAGGTTGCTTAAGGCCACAAGCAGTCATGTTTTTGTTATCTCCATAGACTGAGACTCTACTACATCTGTGGGTGAGCTGCTCTTGCGTTCAGCCACCCTCACAATTAAGAGTTTTCTTATGTTCTGACCAAGTTCCATGTGTTTCAATTTGTGCCCACTACTTCTTGTCCTGTCACACAGGGCATCACTAAGGAAAGTTCAGCTCCACCTTCTCTAGTCCCCCCACCAGTTTTTTGTTTGTTTTGTTGGGTTTTTAATTACATAATTTGACATGGCACTTAAGAGACATGGTTTAGTGGTGGACTTGCTAGTGTTAGGTTAATGGCTGGACTCGATCTTAAGGGTCTTTTCTAAATTATTCTATATGAGAAAGATGCCTCCGAGTCTTCTCTACTCCACACTGACCAGTCCCAGCTAATCCAGCCTCTCATGACAGGTGCTCCAGTCCTTTAATCATGTTCATGGCCCTACACTGGGCCTACTCAAGCAGGACCAACCCCCTCTTGCATTGGACAGAAAAAGCACTCCAGATATGCCTCACCAGGGCGGAGTTGAGGGGAAGGATCCCTAAGCTGAAAGCAAAGCTGTCTCTATCCTGTACACATATACAGGATCATTCTTCCCAGGTGTGAGGCCTGACATTTTCTTTGGTTGAACTTTACTGGGTTCCTGTAGGCCACACTGCCTACCTCTCCTTCAGTACACTACCACTGACTGGCTTCCAGATGGACTTGTCTGCTGACAACCTCCTGGGCCTAGCAGCTCCATTTCCAATCAACCTCACTGCAGATTTCTGTAACCTGTACTGCACCACTTTGTGTGTGGAGACATTACTGGAAACACTGTCAAAAGCCCTGCTCAAGTATAGGTAAACAGCAACTACTAATCTTCCCTCCTCCGTGACATCAACAGCAAAAACTTATTGTACATCTAAAAGCAGAAAGTGTGCACCCCATGTTTTGTGAGTATGAAGTCTTCTGTAAACTCAGCCTCAATAGTTAAGATGTAACATCCCATTACAATTAACAACTTTTTAAATGCCTGTCTGCTGGAATAATGCACAATAGTCTATCAGAAATCCTGACACTTCCAGTAACTCTGGTAGAGGACAAAGAAGAATACCTGGAACATTTCTAGTCTTCCAAAGTAAGTGGCTGGCATTCTCTAAGACACATTGCTGTTTACTAATCACACAGAAGTTTAGTGAAAAAAGCCTTTAACTTTTTTCCTCTCCCTAATTGCTACTTGACCCTGTAAGAATTTTAAAGGTTTTTCCACTCACAGAAATTCTCTGTTCTTTAATACAAAAGCAACATTTGGTTATCTAGAGACAGACGTGAAGTATTTCTCACACTGTTCTGTACCACCACAAACAGTATCTTTTACCTTTCAAACATCTAAGTCTCACAGTAGATTCCTCTTGACTTACTGCTTAGGAAAGTTCAGCTTTGCTATGGGAAGATTTAGACTACCACTTCATCCCCACAGATTATCAGAGCTGAGCAGCAGGCAAATAGGTAAGCCACAGGCATTTGCAAACCAACATTCTCATATGCAAGCTCAGCATACCACTTTTACAGAGTATTTATGCACTCAGAAAAATTATTTCATATGACATGCAGCTTGAGTCTTAATAACAAATGTGTTTTCAATGCCTTAGCTCCACTAACTTCATTTGTCTCTCCCAATAATGTATATACTGAAATCCACCAAATGGCATATAAAGACTGTTCAAATGTTAAACATTATCACCTTTTGAAATACCTGTAGCTCTCCCAGCCAAAAAAACCAAAAAACCAACAACAAAAAACAAACACCACAAACCCCAAAAAACACATCAGTAAAAGAAAAAATATGTACTTGGCAACAGACTTACAGCATGCCCAAATACCACCAGCTTCCTGTGCACTTCCATCACCAGGTACCTATCTTCCACAAGTTTATTAAGCAGCAGTGATTACTACTTGTCATATGTTCTTCTTTCCTTCCAAGGATTCTGCTATTGCAATGACACAGTCAGAGATGTTTACCCGAATTCGGAAATACTGATGTGGCAAAAGCAGTATTTATTTCTTGCAGGAATTTGTTTCACAGCCTCAAACTAGACCCCCATGGAAAACATCTCCCACATGCTTAGCCCTCCCCTTTGCAGGTGACAATTCCTTCAAGTTTGAGCAAGCAGTCATGGAGTACCTGACATTACACTGGAAAACCAGATAATTATATTTTTAGAGTTCCATTCATAAAGTGTTTTAATCTTCAAAACAGAAAACCAACCAAAGCAGGGAATGAGTTCACAGCAGCCCTTACTGCTAAAAATAGAAAGCTATCAATTCCTGTATTAAATCCTCCTGACAAGCCCCATTTGTGCTCTGACACACAGCAGGCTAGCTCCTGGTCCAGGCCTGTCAGAACTAGACTGTGGAGACCTGCAGGGCTCAGCTCAAAACAACCCAGCCAAGAGCATAGGCTGAGCCCACACCACCCGCAGAGGCTGCTAAGAGCAAAATTAAAACAGATCCATTCCGAGGTTGATAAGAGTTGCAGGCTTTACTTGAGCAATAGCAGAGACATTTACTTTAGTCCTGTTTAATCTTTATGTGGTCTTCACATACAGACCGTAGTCAGTCAGCAAATTTCAGTAACGTACCATAAATCAATATACTAAAGAAGAGATAAGCACATCAAACACGTTATCAGTGTAATCGGATGTTTCAGCACTTCAGACAATCTAATACTTGACAGAACCAGTCAAATTGAGCTACAAGGCTCAGATGCCATTCCACCCACAGCACATTCAAATATACTTAATGTGTTTTTACTAACTGCAGCCAGCTCCAGTCATAGAAATAGAATTTGCCTCTTAAAAACAAAGCCGTAGCATCTCTAGTACATTAGGCAACAGCTAAGCACTCAAAGTTTTCCTGATGAGCTTTTCATTTATAATCTTCAAAGCTGTCAAGTATTTAGAATCGGTTTAAACTTTTCTCCTTCATACACAAGATAGACTTACTCATAGAAAAACTCTGCAGAGACACCAAGCTTCCAATGCCAGTCATCTCTTCCTGCTTTCTCTGGTCCACACATGCAGGATGAACCATGACTCAACAGCTAGAACTGCTGATTATCTGTTTATGAAACCAAACCAGAACCAATTACAGATTGTCTTCACTACAGCAGGATACAGCTCACCACACACAAGCAGCTGAACTCATGCAGAGCGCTCACAGGTAGAAATCCAGGTAGAGGCTTCAGAGACGGTAAAGAAGAAGAGCCAATACAGCACCCCTCCCTCATCATTTAGTTCTCCTAAATACTTCTGTTTCTGGGAGGCTGTATCCTTAGAAAGGCTTTTTTTTACCTAGTCCTTAAAGTAAGGCAATTCAGCTACACAGCTCCAAAGGGATGCAGAACAAAAAGCCTTGTCAACTCCTTCCCTCTGGAAAGTTTAAATCAGCACAGCCAAGAACAAGCACGTAAAATTACAGTCCTGCTCTATGAAGAGCATAAAGATGCCCAATCAAAACAAAAGACAAGAATGAAAAATTAGCTTAACTGCATGCAATTCAAATGTTTAACAATTCGATAGCCTAGGTAAAAAGTCAATATGGAAAGAACACTTAGTACAGCAACCTAGAACACCTTATAACCAAGATTTTGAGAACACAACACGGGTAATTTACATCTTTGCACCCCTGACTGCTTTAACTTACAGCACAATTTGTCTGCTTGAAGCTAGATCAGAAGCTGAAGATACAGGATTGCCAGTAGAGTTAATAGCGCCTTCTTACACCTTAATGAATGCTTCAGTCAAGACATTTTATGTGTTTTTAATTAACTTGTAAAGCAGTTAGTACTTGAAAAAGATTCCAAAAGAAGAAAAAAAAAAATCCTGTAAATCAAGTTTGTTTCCAATAAGGGTAGTTATGCAGCAAAACACTAATCAAACTATAGTTTTTCAAGTCAAATCCAGTACACATGATTCCATCTAGATTTTTCCTTCACACATTAGTAAAAAAAAAACTTAATTTATGATCTATGTCCAGCAACATTTAGACCCAAGTACTGTAGCCATTTTTTATTTACATGTATTCCTACTGATGACAGGCTTGATTTTCTCATTAAGATTTCCCTTACATGCGGTGTCAGAATTGAGCAGTGGATCCTGCAAACAGGAACAAAGCCATTAACAGAGGGCCTAAAGAAGTTCAGACCACAAAAGGTACTCCCTCTTCCATCTCCTATGTTTCGTATGTCTATAAAAGCATTCATTTGAAGAAACAGGTATGTGCACATACACATCCACTTCTTTTTCTCAAAAGCCCAAGCACTGCTTTACCTGCCCTACAGCCCTAGCATTCCCACTGCATGCTAACTCACACAAGAGTCCAGTAAGAACTTCAGTAACTGTTTCAGCTCAGGTAATCAATATTCTCTGCTCCACCACCTCACTCATCTGAGCCCAAGCCCCAAAATGTCAGCACAACAGTCTGTGCAGCTGTACTACAAACTGTGCTGCTATTGACAGGACATGGCATACACCAAGTAAGTCAGCCATCAGGAATGACCTACCAGTATTTACACCATTCTGCAACACAAGCAGTTGCTAGCTAGTACCGCACAAGTATTAGCATGCGACAAAACCCCATCTTCCTAACTCGGAGCTGTGTCCTTCAGATCCTCTGACATTCAAAGGCAGCCTCCCTCCTTTACTCTAAGAACATCAAAAGACTGAGGATGAAGACAAGCTCCTCACAACAGAGCACATAAAGAAACAAAAAGAGCCCAAGAAAACATTAACATCTCAGGAACACTATCCCATCCTTTATGGTCATGTTCAATCTTGATGCTGGACAGTAACAGTGAAGTCGTTCCTCCCTTCAAGATTACGAGACTATTGAATAGCTACAGTGTTAAACACGAATGCTGAGAACTATATTCAAACTATTTCACCAACCATTTGTAACAACTTTCATATAAGCAGATTCTTAAAAAGACATCACAATCATATATATTTCAAGACGCACCACAGTGAAACAAACTATTGAACAAACTTGCTTTCATAGACTAAAGTCTTGCCTTCCTACAAGCTGTCAAGTTTAACAACTATATTAATACCTACCAAAAATACATATTTTTCAAAAATTGAGGACACAGGTAATGCTTTAAGAAATAGGGAATGCACATTTACCAAAAAGTTAGCAAATTCCGCATTCTCCAGAATACAAAGATGCAAACAGCTTCAGCTGAGACATAGAGATAACATGTTATTCTCAGGAACCAGGATGTCCAAAACCACATCTCCTTTTACTCAATACCATTTTATGGCATTACAGATCACTCAAATTTTATTGCCCATGTAACTTACAGTAAAAACCTCAACTAGCTGAAGATCTGCAATTCAGCATTAAACTTCAACTCTTCTACACAAACTACAAATGCATATTCACCAATTTTCCCCTCTATAGACAATTCCTTATGTTCTTTCGGTAATAAGCACTACATAAAAGACAAAATGCCACATGGAAAGTGTAAGGCAACTTCAGAGCTGCCACGGGTGGAAGAAACTTCTTCACATCTCACTAAAGTTGTCTAATGTGCTAAAACAAACTTAAGGGTAAAAGGCTTTTTCCCTCCTTTGACTTACACAGCAAGACCTCTACAGTTGGTCCATCTTCCCACCTCCATTTAGCACATGCACCCTGACTGGAGAATTCAAAACATTTCACAAGTAAGGGAAATGGAATAGAAAACCCAACAAGCACAATACTTACGACCCTTGCCACAGTCTCTGTTTAATTAATGACATAGGGTTTATATCATAGAACAGCTAACTGCAGCTTATTTTCAGTACACCTACTCTTTTCTGTGGCAATCCTGACTCTTCTGCAGAAGCCAGCTACTGATGCAATCCCTGAACCCATGATAATTCAGAGAACTAAAAGGGTAAAGAGGGGGCTGGACAGTATCTATGAAAATTGCTTCTAGATTGGTTTAGCTTTCCAATTCTGTCCATGCTAGATGAGTCATGGATAAGGTACAAAGAAAAAGGAAGGACTATCTTCCTCGCCATCAGGTCACCATTTCAGGGGCTATTTAAAAAAATAAAAAAAAAATCTCACTGTAAAAATGGAAACTGGAAGTCTTTCACCATGAAAGACAGTAGAATATCCTAAAGCATGCTGCTTGGTAGCAATTCCACTAATACCTTCCCCCTCTCTTGTTCCTAGGTCTCCTAAAAGCAAACGCAGCAAGGCCAGGAAGGGCACAGCACTCAGCGAAGCCCCGGGGGTCAGAAACCTCTCAGATCAAGCCATCGACAGATTTTACCCGTAGATGGGATGAACCACCTCCATACCCTGCTCTCTTCAAAAAGAGAAATAAAGAGAAAGGGGGACGATGCATAAGGTCAGATCCCCGGCCGCACTCGGGCTCAGGGAAGGACTTGCCTCAGCGAAGGCCAGCCCTGGCTGGCGGCCTTGCTCGGCATACACCTACCGCTTTGGCTCCCATCGCAGCTTCCCCTCCCCCCACGCCCCCCTTGAACCTTTTCACCCATCTTGGCCGTCGAGAAACGTTGCTCCCTTCGTTTCTGGCTCGAACATGCCCCCTACAGATAAATACGGAGTAAAGCTCTGAAATAGCCGATGGCTCATCCAAAGACGAATCTTATCGCTGATCACTTCCTTCACGCTTCTGCGACGAGGTTAGAGAAACACTCAAGTGACACTCTCGCGCTGCATCCGCACCTCCATCTGCGGAAGGCACCCGCCCGTTTCAACGCCCGGTCCTGAAGGGCGCTGCCAGGTCTGCGCTACCCGGAGGTCCGAGCCACGGCGGGCTGCCTTCTCAGGGACCCCCAGCCCGGCCACTCGGAAATGGCCAGGCCCTCCCTCCCCGCGGGCCCACAGCACGGCATCTCCACCAGCCCGCTCACCCTGCCGCCGCCGGGAAAAGCCCGCCCTGACGACGGGCCGGGCTTCGCCGCTGCGATCAGCCGGAGAGAGGGCACCTGCACGGCCGCCTGACCCCAGGCCGGGAGGCCCCCAGCTCGGGGCAGCGGCACGGCGGACACGGGGCAGGAGGCCGCAGCGGGCCGCACGCCTGTCCAGGGCGGGTGCGACGGCATGGCGGCCTCTGGCATCACGGGGGGCACCTGCCCGGCGGCGGAAGAGGACACTGAGGGGACACGTGAAGCACACAGTGGGGCAGCGGCGCCCGAGGGAGGCCCAGGGGAGGGGGCGGCCGCGCGGGGCCTGGCAGGCGAGCAGGCAGCCGCGCCGCTTCCTCGGCGGCGGTTAGGGGAGGTGGGTCACACCGCCGAGAGATCGGGGAGTAAAATAGACATGGCCCCCGAACTCGCCGCCCGCTCTCTCCGCTCCGCGGCCGCGGCGGTTACCTGTGGCGCCGAGCAGGAAGTCCAGGGTGCTGTGCCGCGCTGCTGCCATAGTGAGGTACAGCCCTGTGCCATGCCTGGAGGAGGCGGCAGCGGCGGCAGCGCGGGCAGGGCGGCGGAGGAGCCTATATGCGCGCGGGGGCTGCAGCGGCGCCGCACAGGGGTGGGCGCGCGCCGCGTGGGGCGGGGACCCAGCCGGCGGGGCGGGGCAATGGCGGCGGGGGCGGAGGGGCGGCGGTCGTTGGTGGCCTCGCTGTCCAGCGGGAGGGAAATTGAGCGAGGCGGGAACAGGAGCCGTGCCGGGGGGCTGGTGGGGTGTTCAGTGCCGGTCTGGTGCGGTGGGCTCGGGAGCGCCGCCGTTGCGATACTTCAGTTTCCCCTCCGCCCCGCGATGGATGCGGTGGTCAGTACATGCACCGCAAACTACCGCCTCAGGTCCCCTGCATGGGGCTGGTCTGTACGTCCGGAAAACCCGCTGCAGAGCCCAAATGTTCGTTAAGAGTCAGCTCACACCCCCTCTCCCAGGGTGAAATTCCGCCCCAGCGCTAAGGATGCGGGTCGGCTTACCGCAACAATATGGGCCTCGGCCCAGAGCTGCTCCTCGCCACCCGCTGCCCGTGCTGGGCAGGGCGGGTGCTCTTCTCCAGCGGCAGCCCAGGGGCCGGAGAATCTTCAAAGCCTTTTGTTTGAAGTCATTTTTATCTTGTGTAAGGGGTAACTGTAAAGCAGCGTGCAGAAGCCACGAGTGACTTAAGGCACGTGTAGTTACAAACCCAGAAAACACCATCTAGAAGTAGTTAATGATAGGACTGATGTTTAACTTCATCAGTTGCTACAAGCTTTGCCAGCTCTTGATTTGTTTAGTTACTTTGCAGGATTGAGATCACATTTTCACAATACTATGGCACGAGTGATTTCATGTGATCCCACGCTTAAGAGTTTTACAAGTAACCATTGTACAATCTAACATGCTACCATGATTATTTCTGTCGGCTGCAATAATGTTTCTCAGTGGAAGCTTACAATACTAGTTTTGAGCAGCGCAGTTCCACACTTGCATCCTGAACAAAGCAAAAGCATTCACTGGAGATGCACATCAGAAGTGGCACAAACGTCCACAGGTCTGTAATAACTACATTTTCATCATCTGGTGTTCATTTGACACAGCCGATCCGTAAGAAGCTCCTTTTTTTTTATGATTAATTGCCTAAAATATAGGGCTTTGCAGATTCCCATGAACATCTTTGATCTGATCTTGGATTTTGCAGGGATTGCATGATCCTGTTTGGGTGGATTTGCTGTAATTCTGCTGTTTCTTAGTGCCATGTTTTTGTTGGGTTTGGTTTTTTTTTGCTGTGCTGTTTTGTATTGTTTTGTTTTGTTTTTTAACCAAAATCAGTGCTTCCTTGCTGTTGTCTCTGATCTCTGCTGGGTTTTTTTCAGACACGCAGCTGCCACAAGATAGCCAGGAAAATCCCTGTACTTTATGATCTCTTACATCTCTCACCTTTGCTTGTGGCAGCTGCAGTTGTTTCAGTTACCTCATTACATAAAGCAATTTAACAGATTGGTTTTTGCCATCTTAAACTTCAATGGCAGAGAGGAACTAACCAAAGCTTTTTGTTCAGTTCAGCCTATTACATTATTTTTCCATTGTGGAATAGGTGGAAGCAGGTAATAGTGATGTTGTCACCTAAGTACCTTTTTATGTATTTGTTCATATGTACCAGATGCCTAAATTATGCCCTTATATACACATGAGAAGCCTTGCTGGGTTTACAGGAAAAAAAAACAAACACCAATTTGTCACGCATACCTTTTTGTGGCATTAATTTTGCTATTTAAGGCTGACCATTCTGAACTAGCACTTGAAGAGGGGTGGAGCATCATCTTTTCAATTAAATTTGCTACGGAAAAAAAGAAAACAGTTGTCTTACCATTCCTTTTTTATATGGATGGGGATTTTATGGATTGGAAGTGGACTTCAACTGAAAAGCTGAAAAGGCTAATGAATTATTTCAGAGAACAGTGTGAAATATTTCTTAAACTTTGAGTTAAAGGATAGTAACTAGCCACAAGTGGCTTTCACAGCTGTTCATCAGGTCAGGCGGAGCTGGGAAGGCTGGCAAAACAGCATGAACATAGTCTAAAAAGGAATATGGGTGGAGGAGGTTCACCTTGGAAGTATCGGTAGAGCTGTAGGAAAACATTCAACAAGGAGGAAGTCTGCAATATCAACATGAAGGAGTGAAAGGGGACAGTAAATTCTATATGGTCTTATGGATCAGCATAATAACAAAGCCCACAGAATTTAAGCCTCTGTGTGAAGGATCCATTGCTGAGGAAGGAACTAACAGACTTTCTCTTCCGCTTCTTTGGCATGACTACCCCATGCACGCTACTTAACTAGGTCATGCCTGGGATATTTTTGGGAATCTTCCTGTTAGAAAATTACACTGAATGGAATTTAAAGAAGAGCAATTAAAATAATTAAAGAGATGGAGGGATTAATTTATGAGATGAGATCAAAAGATCTGGAATATTAAAACATGTTTCACAAATGCTGTGGAGTTTGGATGACATCATATTGTTAAGATTAGCACAGGCTATATGGAAAGAGTTTATTAGTGTAAGATTACATGCATATTTTGAAACCAGTAGAGTCTGCAACAGGGAGAAAAAGGTTGAGACACCAGTGTTCGCAGAGTTGTGGAAAGTTCTGGGCTGAAAAGTGAGGGCAGAGGCCCTACCCTTTACAGGTAGATTGAACAGATTAGATAAAAGAGACAGGCTGATGGGAACAATCTTGCATTGGAAAATAGTTGGGACAAAGGCCTTGTGTGATGTGTAGTAACCTGCAGTAGAGGTGCGTTTCAGCCTGCATCACTTCTGTTCTCCATATAGGACCATTGTGGGCTGAAGTACCAAGTGTTTCAAGTCTCAAGGTTTTTTAAACAGAGCACAATAGCACTTCTAACCATAGCCTCCCTATTCATCTTCCCTGGCTACATCCGCCTGTGTTCATTGGTCTGGAAATACTTCACCTACAGCTGCCACAATACAAAGGTCACCTCAGGAATTAAAGTTAAAACCGATGTTTTTTTTCACAGACAGCTAAGAAGTGGCCTTTAACAAAAAGATTTTTTCCTCATGTTTATTACCTGTTCAGAAGTTCATTAACTTCATGTCTTTCTGGGGCCTACCTGGGGTGCACTAGAATTGCTTGACTTTAGCAAACTTTTTTCTTCCTGAATGGGTAAACAAGTTTCTGAAGTAATGACACATTTGAGACAGGAGTTCACAAAGGTTGTGTTAGCACTTGTTCAGGAATACCTGTGTATCTCATGGCTTTGTCACTCATGAATAATGTGGTCATTCACAATGTTAATTAAAACCTTGAAATCAAATATACCTATGTCAAATACACATACACAGAGAGGTTCTCTACCCACACCTGATCCTCTATATTCAGATTATTGTCAAACATAATCAATTTGTGCTAAGCGGAGGCATTTATACAGTACAATTAAATAAGCTGCATAACATGTGCAAACATGTAGCCCGGTGCTAAAGTGACTGCTAGAAGATAGAACCAAAATGCTAAAAGCAGGGGCTACAGACAAAAGAGGACCAGAGCATGGTGCAAAAAAGTACATGGAGGAAATTATTTGAAGTATGTGGTACCACAATTATGACCAAAGGTGAAGTTTACCATTTTGCAAAACAGTGTTTTCTTATTATACAATACAGATTAATGTTTTCTAGAGGTTAACATCTGTTTAAAACAGGTAAGAAAAACTGGAACTCAGTATTCAAATGAATTTACTTCTTTCATTCTTATTTCTAATTTTATGTCTGAGCATGTTACTGTTTACTAAAACAAATACAATTTATCTCTCCCTTCTTGGATGCTCACAATCAAATATGTAGGCTTGCTGGGGCATTGCTCTGGAAAATTAAAAAAAAAACATAGCAAACTGTCTCTCTCAAATTAAATTTAGGCAGTGTGGTGTCTACATCTTACTGGAAACCATGAAGAAATCTTGAACTTTGAAAACAAGCCTATTGCCTTGAATAAGGAAGCACATTTAAGTACACTGCAAGATGACTAAAGATTTCTTTTTTTTTGAAGTTCTGCAAAAAGGGACCCTGGAGAGTCGAATTATATCATAGGATGTAAGACTTTTCACAGAACAAATGAACAATTTCAGGAAGTTTTAGCAAACTCAGATAAGAGTTAATTGCTTAAATAGCTGCTACCATAAATTACAGCAGCTATTATACTCTCTGCTTTCTGTGTGCCCTCTGCTGGCTTTCAGCCAGAGTGCTGTGTTTGAACCCTTACGATGGGATTTCCTTTGATCCAACTAGGCTTCAGCCTGTCCCTTTTGGGCAGACCAAATTTTTTTACCAAAATTATTTACCACAGAAGTGAATGGTCCGGTGGCCCCAGGTCGAGTGGGTCCACCAGCCCCAGGATCCTGGTCACCCTGCATACCTTATTCGGGGACAACCCTTGCGTTAGCACATTCACTAATCGGGTTTGAAGCTTGACAGAAATCGGGAAGTTATTTTGATAACATTGAGAAGTAGCCATGGAAACCACTGACAGACCACTCCTTATCTTTGTCTCCCTGACAGCACCCTCTAAGCTTAGGCTGGGGTCATACATCTAACCTGTACATTGTGTGGGATTTGGGGATTGGTTAGGGATTATTTTCCCTAATTGCTAAAATGCCACAGGCCTGACAAAGTTTCATTCTATGTTTCTCTATAGATGTTTGACTGTACAAAAGAATTTCCCAGAATCCCAATTAATATTTCCTCCCCCCCCAACCAAATATAAAGAAAGGTTAGATGAACAGAGCTTTTCCACCCCAATCACAGTTCTGCCTGTGAACCCATCACATGATGCTGCAAAACAGGGCCAAGTTTCGCCTTAACATCCGTGTCATCTCAGAACAATTATATCCTATAAGCAGTCCCTTTTGGTGCTTGAAAATAGCCCTAAGAGACTTTTTTTATAACTTCTATCATATGACCTCCCGCAATCTCTCTTCATCCCCAGTCATCATCTGATCCCATGGGCAGCTCATTAGGTGATTCCAGTCCCACATCAGATGATCATTATCTTGTATAACAACCAGAGAGCTTGCCTGGTTTGTCCACCTTCTTTATCATGATTATCATGTAGCCTGGATAAACCTCTTCAGACATTGGTAGGGCCTGCTAGTACTAGTCTTCTTTTGTGAGCTAAGCTATAGGTTACATTTGATACTGCATCAGCTTGTTGGAATATCTTAACCACTCCCAAGTGGTGACTTACAGACCCAGCTACAGGACAGGACCTGTAGTTCACAATCAAAAGAACATAGCAGAAAAAATTGGATTCTGATGCCTTGTTTCTTTGCATACAAAGCAGAAAGACAGCAAGCTCAGATGAGGTCTGGGGTCATAGTCAGGGGGTGGCTATGTGCTATATGGTTGGGACTTTAGGATAGTGCTCTTATCACTTCCATCAGCAATAGAACAAAGTCATTTTGCTATTACCATTATCTAGGGGGTTTTTCTGTTCTGTCTTCTGTTTCCTAATAATTGCAATCACAACTCTAGTAATGCACAGCTTTTCCCAGTCCAGTCAAATGACAACATTTTGACTGTTGATCGATCATTTCCAATGTTATGCAAATGATCTCAGGAAGAGCTTAGTCCCTGGATATTAAAAAAAAAAATACATTGAACAGGTAAATCCCTTGTGGTTTTCATCACAGCATTCTGCATCCAGTGGACAGCATTCTCCTTTTTTTTGATCAATATTAGCAGCTACAGTTGTAAAAATTACTGTAAAAATTAAATCAGACCAATTAAATCTCTAAAGAAACCCCACCCCAAAGTGGTCAGGGAGAGAGGATTTCTTTTTATACTTTTTAAAATTCTGTAAATTATGGGAAAATATACATGGGTTGATAATTTTTATCCCTAGTGTCACATAACATGAAGGAAATGCTATTTTTTCCAATCAACCTGTTTTTAAGGAGGGAGGGAAGGAAGTCTTGCACAAGGAGAATGGATGGTAAATTGATTAAAATTAGAATTATTAATTCATCCAGGCAGCATGAGGCGGCAGTAAAATAGATGACCAAAAGAGAGGCAGTGTAAAAAAGGTGGTGGAAAAGATGTTTTACGTGAAGTAGAGACAAGTGATACTTACCTTACTTTGTATACATGTTCTACAATACCGTTTCTCTTACTGTTGTTCCTTTTAGTTATCTTTCTTAATTCCTTTTGAGTGATGATACTTCAATGTACGCTCTGTGAGAAGTGCTGGTAAATGATAATGTGATGGTTTTTTTATCATATCTGTATTTATGCCCTAGATTCAAGGCTTGTTATATGAAATGCTGTTGGCATCAAAGTCAAAGACAGACTTACTGCTGACTTCAAGGGAGCCAGAATTCTGTCTGGTCCACTGCAGACCAGATTTGACTAATACTCTTTGTTACATGGCCATTTGACTTTCCAGGCAGACTTGTATGTAACTGCATTCAAAATATAAAACCAGGGAGAACGAACAAAATGCTTATATACACGCCGATAAATCATACTAGCTACAATTAAGTCTTAAATATGCGGTTGAACTGTATAAGGGGTATTAGTTTATGCTCACTAGATCAGCTTTTCTGTTACAAGATGAGATACTACCATCTTGTCTGTCATGAGTGAACTTTCTGGTTGCAAGTGCAATACAAATTCCAAGCAAAAAGATGGTCTCTTCCTCAAAGGGATTTCCAGATTAAATAAAGCTGCCAGTCTAAAAGGCCAAAGTGTCAGTACAGAACAGCTGTTCCACATCAGGCTTTTGTGTGAGAGCTGTGCATGAAGCTTGTCTCATCAAATTTCAGATGTCGACAGTCCAGAGCCTGTATTTGATCTGATTGTCTTGACTGCATTCACAACCAGCAGAGAGCCATTTTCAAAATGCTATTCATCTCAACCTGCAGTAGATGTCTAAAACAGATCAGATAAAATGTGCTCTGCTTCTATCTGTTGACTATACACGGTTCAGGTGAATTCCACATCAATGGAGCACTTTGCACAGATGAAATTAATTTCCTTCTATTCAGAGATACTCTCAACATGAAATAAGAGTTGCCATGTGGGCAGTTGGAGCCATGATTACTTTTTAAAAGTTTTCTCCTTGGCAGAAACTTTTTCTCTATTCATTTTCTATTGTAAATAAGAAAGAACGTGTGCTTAAGAAAGAGAGATGAGTTTTCCAAGGGGAAAAATAATACAGTAAGATAATACTGATCAACTCAGCAGGCCATGATTTCATTTTATTGGCTGCCAGGCCATTTTTGAGTTTATTAAAGGCATCACAGAAAAAAGTTGGAAGGACTGTGTGGTTATTCACAGGCAGTTACTCTAAGAAGCTGTCAGGTAACATCTAATTATACATCTGTGTTTTTAAATGCAAGGTAATTAATATAAATGTAGGGTCAAGAATGGAATGCAAAATGATTGATCTATAGCTCACCTAAATCATTTCACAATTAGAGCAATAATGAATGGACCAAACTTGGATAAACTGACAATATAGTTAATGCTTCAAAACTTATATAAAAATACTAACCCCATTAACAAGGTAAAATATTACTGTATTGTAGTCTGATAGCACAACTTCACCAGAACCCAATAAAGTAATAGCTGGCACTAATTACAGCAAAGTGACTCTTTGAACTGACATAAAAGCTTTCAATCTAAACCAGCCAGTTGGTGTAAATATCCAAAAACATACATGTTACTGCAACCCAGAGGTTTGTAATAATGTATGCTCAGTTGTGGAGTTTGGTCCTCACTGGTGTCAGCTGTCTTTACTACAATGTGTCAGCTGATACTTTAAGAGAAACTAATGTCTTCTAATTAAAGCAGTAAGTTGTGAGTCAAAAGATCAGTGTTTTACTTCTTAAACTGCTACTGATTATTCCATCTCTGATAAATTAGAACCACTGGAGTGGTGGTAACAGTACTTCCTTCTCTATTAGTTTATAAACCTGTAAGGACAGAAATTGTTTCAGCTGTGATGTTTTTAAAACTACAAATTCAACAGCTAACTGTAATTTTCTCTTGTGAACAATGTATGTGATATTCAACATAAATTTTCCGTAATTCTTCTTTACTACTTGCCTTACATTAACTGAATAATTCCTCAGACAGTCTTTATTACATTATAGAATCACAGAATCATAGAATAGTTAGGGTTGGAAAGGACCTTAAGAGCATCTAGTTCCAACCCCCCTGCCATGGGCAGGGACAC
>WYDI02009497.1:0-25965 GCA_009867235.2 Psittacus erithacus | reverse complement strand
TGAGCTTGCTGCACGCTCTTCTCACTGTCCTGAGGATCTTGAATTCGACCATCTCATGATCGCTGCAACCAAGGCTGGCCTGGAGCGTCACATTTCCAACCAGCCTTTCCCTGCTGGTGAGCACAAGGTCAGGCATGGCACCTCCTCTTGTTGGCTCCTCTATTACTTGCAGAAGGAAGTTGTCTTTCACACAATTGAGGAACCCCTTGGATTGCTTGTGCCAGGCCATACTGTCCCTCCAACAGATATCCAGGTGGTTGAAGTCCTCCATGAAAACAAGGGCCTGTGAGCCTGAGGCTGTTCCTATCTGCCTATAGAGTGCTTCATCCACAGAGTCCTCTTGACCAGGTGGTCTGTAACAAATCCCCACAATAATGTCTCCCATTGCCATCGCTGTTCTCCCTTTATCCCTGACCCTCAAACTCTCTATTGTCTGCTCACTGGTAACCTTCTATTCCAACACTCTAGTCATAAGAGCCATCCCACCATGTTTCTGTGATGCCTATTATACTATACCCCTGTAGACATGCACGCGTCTCAAATTCCTCTTGTTTGTTCCCCATGCTACGGGCGTTTGTATGGAGGCATCTGAGCCGAGCTCCAAATGAATCTGGCTCATTGGCTGGAGTGGATGGAATATCTCTACATTGCTCCAAGCATTTATTATAGGTGCTGGCAACTGACTGGGTGTTTTGGGATGGAATGATGCCCCCCTACACCAACGCATCTAGTTCAAAGCATCTTTGACCAGCCTGGCAAGCCATCTACCAAAACGGCTCTTCCCCTTCTCTGTCAGACCAGCTCCACCAGCCCTCAGTAGACCTGGACTACTAACCTGAGTCTCATGTTCAAGATACCCAAACCCCTGGCTATGGCACCTCCCTTCTAACCATTTATTAACCTGGCCAATCCTCCTAGCCTTTTTAAGTTCCTCCCTTGTATCCTGGAGAATCGATGAAAAGACAATCTGAGCTCCAGAGCCCCTAACCACCTCTCCCAGGGCTCTGTAGGCCTTCTTTATTTTCTCCAGGCTATTGCTACCTATATCACTGGCACCCACATGGATAGCTAGAAGTGGATAGTAGTCAGTGGGACTTACTAGAGCAGGCAGCCTCTCTGCAGCACCCCTGATCCATGCCCCTGGTAGGCAACACACCTCCCTTGATACTGGATCAGGCTGATGGTGTCAGACAGATGGTTGTCTCTGTTCCTTTCAAAGTAGAGACCCCTATTACTATGACCCGTTACTTTTTCCTGGCAGCACCATTAGAGATCTTCTTTACCAGTGCATCAGCCGGTTGTTTCTGATGCAAGGGTGTTTCCTCATTAGCCCCCTGTAGGACAGCAAAGCTGTTCTGGATGGGGACAACAGATTTAGGAGAAAGCCCCTTGCTTTTAATCACGTCATTAGTCCTGTCATTATATCAAAAATATCAATTTAAATCACATAAAAATATTTAATTTTAATGACATATGAAAACCCATGAGTTTATTTTAGGCAAGTGACATTTTTTTTAATGTTCAAACAGGAAAGTTGGCCACTTGTGATAAAGTCCAATGAAACAAAGGTTGTAAAATTTCAGGAAGAGGAAGACTCTTTCCACGGCCTGATTAAAGCAGTGACATAAGATATAACATAGTGAGTGAAGTTTTCTTCTCTGTCTGAGAAGGCACAAACTCTCTACACTCCTCTTTAACCTTCCCACTCCTTCTGCCAGAGTTGCCAAACTATTGACTGAGCTGAGCAGTGATTGGTATTTAAAAGCTGAGTGGCTTCCCTAAAAGAGACTGATTTGCATAGCTGGATTCAGGCGGGGCTTTTCTGGAACATCAGAGATTTTGTTTCCCATGACTGTTGCAAATCAAGCGGAAAGTGTACCTATCTGATCAGTCTTCTCTCACTTCCAAGGGGAGTGCCCACCCACCAGGCAACGCGGTAAGCTAACAGCCGAGGAATTACTTTAAACACTGCTTAGGAAAGGATTCACTTCTGTGAAAATAACCTATTGATATTAAACTTAAGAGGATTAAAGAAATGTTAATCCTTCCATCTGGCATGAGGGGTGACCCATGGATGATGTCTCAAAACAAGAAAGGATTGTAGGAGAAGGCTGGTCAGGAGAAACAAGGATTCAGTACACTGAAGCATTGCTGTGAAGGAAAATCAAAATCTGCCAAGAGTGAATAGAAAAGGTTACAGAAAACAAAGATCTTCATGTCCATGGCCAGCAGGATGCACCACAGCAATTTTTAATTGAAGTTTTATTTTTATTTATGTTTGCCAAGTAGACCTAAGCAAGTTTTGACAGCCTAGGTGAGGGTAGATCAGATAAGCCATATTAATAAAGAAGTTCCATGCATTAACTGTGAGCTATTGTATAAAGAAAAACAGACTGAAGAAGGGAAATGACATAAACTGCATAATCTTTGATAATAGAATCTTCTCTTTTACAAAATCTGCTTAATGAAATTTGGAAGTGTGCATAGCAATGCATTTCCAATGCTTTCTGTGGCCCCCAGCCTGAAAAAAAATAAATGCTTATAGACAGCAGAATAGAATAAATCTATTCTGTAAGCTACCTATGTGATCAATTACAGTACATCCTTGCAGAGTTACCTTTTCTGTTACCAAGAAGGCTATTTTCCCTGGCTTGCCATGTTGCTTAAGTGTTTCACTTCCAATACATTGTCTTGATTTCCAATAAATTTACCAGTCAAATTAACTTGAAAAATGAAATTATTAGAATAGTGTAAAGCAGCTGTTTTGTTGCTTTACTTCTGCACAATTATATTGTATTTATATACAAAGAAAGGGAAACATCAGAAAGAGGAAGATTATTTCAGAACAAAGACAAGTAGGGAGATGGAGAAATTAAGAAAGAAGGTTAATGGCTCATGGGTAAGAGAGAAAGAAAATTAAAATTGAGACATGGTACATACATAAGGCAAGGTCTACTAGGACTATGTTTACACAGTTCTGAAACAGCACTTTGCAGAGCACAAGCACAGCCTATGCTGCCTCTTATCTGCCTTTTTTCTGCATGACTGCCTTGTAGCTTGCTGCTGGACTTCTCCCACACTGCACTGCAGTACAGTCCAGCCTGTACCACTGCATTCGAGTCCACCTAGCACACGTACGTACAGAGTCTTGCAAGCTCTGGAGAGGGAACAAGCCAAAACTGCCTCCCTGTCTGCAACCTTGCTCTCTGCACAGTGAATAGAGCCATCTTCAGCAGGTGCTGTGAAGGCCAGGGAGTTCATTCCTGCAACCCAGTTACTGGGGATATTACATACCTACTATTGTCTTGGCCTGGCACTTATAATTCATACCTGGTGTGCAGAAGCTGGTTTACTCCATAGAGTTATTCTAGGAGAGGGCATGTATGAGTTACATGTCTGCTTTTTTTTTTTTTTCTATTTTTCCAGCATCTTCAGTAGCATACCTTGGTGTTGCACTGTCTCAACAGTAACACATTAAGAGGCTATTTTTTCCACTCACACTTTACTACCTCTTCAGGAAGTGGAGCTACTTTTAAGTGGATCATGATAGCAGTGTTCCTTCTTCTGCTTTACATCTTTTTCTTGCAATAAAACTCTAAATGATGGCATGTGGTCATAGCAGAGGTGGGATATGCAGGAAGATTCTGGATAGCTAAATATTTTCATGCAAGAAAGTTCAACAAAGACAATTCTATTGAAAAAATGGGTGTTATTTTTGAATAGGTGTATTTTGTAGAAGATTCTGAAGTAGATAAATTAGTTACACCTTTATTATTCACACAAATAAATTCATTAAGGGAAGCATATTGGGCTTTTAATTTCTGCAGTGTTGAAAATATGCAAAGATGATTATGTATTGCTGCTCAGTGAGAAGAATGAAATTGTTAATGGCATTTATCTTTTTTCTTTGTTTCTTTTATTCCCTCCACTACCTGTCTACTCAGCACCACAACCTGACTGGATTTTGACTGTATGTATTTTTACTTTGTTGGTGGTCTAGTCTTATATAAATATCTATGCCATTTATGTAAACACTGATTTTGTTCTCAAAAGCTGCAGAATGTGCTCTCATTTGAAAAAGGATTACCTGCAAAGATCAAATGTGTTACATATGTGCTCTCCACAAAGGAGATTTCTGAAACTATCTGGTGTCTAATTCTGGGGGGTTTTTTTCTTACATTGATAATGAGATGTATGCCATTTTCTTCAAAATTTATTTGAAATTAAGAATTCTATAATTATGCAATTTGTCTCCATTTGTTCAGTTCCCTCACAGAGGCATTATGTCCTGTGGAAATAATAACATGTAATTAGAGATTGCCATGTGGAGTATAGAAAATGTCATAATTGCATGGATCACTTCACTGTTGCAATTTCCTTCAATTTGAGGACTTTCTTACTTTACTATTTTTAAAATAGATTTTAACAGGGTTTTTTTCTAATAAAAAGGGAGAGTAGTATTAAAAAAGCCCCAAACATGTTAGGAAAATTAATTTGGTATAAGCCCTACACTATCTGTCTCAAGACAGACATGGAATACCTTCATTCACATCTTTAAAGGCCAATTGAGTAAGACAATGCTTTATCACAGGCTTGTGCCTCTGAATAGAAGTTTTGATCAAAATATTGCTGTTGAACTGTTTGTGTTTTCTTTCGCCAAATTCATCTCTTTTCCTTTTCTGAATAGAAAAATAAAATCTTAAGTGTTTTGGTTAAAACTGTGTATATTTTAGTTTGGATATACTACTGCAGAAGGACATAGGAGGTGCAATCCAGATACTTCACAGCCCCGTCTTTATTCACAGTACAGGATCTGAAGCGTGACTTCATCTATTCATAAGTGGTAACATCCAATACACTCATACCTGAGAAGGGCTCCTCTAGCTCCTTTAGTAAGATCTACGCTGAAAACTCAGCCCAACATAAGTCACCAGTGACTGGATCAGAAGCTACTTTTTGTGGGCATTGACTGAGAGGCAAGATGCTTCTGCTTCTTATTATGAATTAACCTTCATAATACTTTAATTTTCCTGGCATGCATGCCTCCAACACACAGATTAGTAAAGAATGTGCTGTGCAGCCCTCGCATGAAAATAAAGAGCTCTTGGAATTGCCTGCATCACTGTGTTAGCTGTAAAAAGCAACACCTGCTTCTAAGCTCTCATTACCTGCAGTTATAGAATCATAGAATCATAGAATAGTTAGGGTTGGAAAGAAGCATAAGATCATCTAGTTCCAACCGCCCTGACATGAGCAGGGACACCTCACACTAAACTATGCCACCCAAGGCTCTCTCTAACCTGGCCTTGAACACTGCCAGGGATGGAGCATTCACAGCTTCCTTGGTCAACCCATTCCAGCCCCTCACCACCCTTGCAGTAAAGAACTTCTTCCTTATATCCAACTTACACTTCCCTTGTTTAAGTTTGAACCCGTTACCCCTTGTCCTGTCACTACAGTCCCTAATGAAGAGTCCCTCCCCAGCATCCTTATAGGCCCCTTTCAAATACTGAAAGGCTGCTATGAGGTCTCCACACAGCCTCCTCTTCACCAGGCTGAACAGCCCCAACTTTTTCAGCCTGTCTTCATATGGGAGGTGCTCCAGTCACCTGATCATCTTTGTGGCCTTCCTCTGGACTTGTTCCAACAGCTCCATGTCCTTTTTATGTTGAGGACACTTGTGCTCCTTATTTCTGTGTATAGGAAAATGATAGGTCGCCTGTAAATGCAACCTGCTGAGAGCAAGCAAGTCAAATGGTAAGGTTAAACCCCTCACTTTTCTTTTACTGTTGATATTCTCAGGGTAAACAGCAGAGAGGATTCCCATTGCTTTGTCAGTTTTCTTGCTGCCTGCTAGCCTAACAACTGCTGCAGATAGAGACTGGTGAATACTTCCCAGGAAACAAGCAGCAAGCTATAATATTCCGCAGCTCATTTACAACTTGCTGCTTACTAAAAGAATGCAGGGATGACAGTGACTTAAAAATGTCCTAATATCTGTCTATTTTATATTTATTCTTTTATTTTATTCTTATGATGCCAGCAGACAAGAGGTAAGGACAAGACATATAAAATGCAAATACTCATGGTCTAAAGTCCTATGAACTATTATGCAGCCTAGCCTTTTGGTCATTTGCAGTGGCAGAGCATTAAGCAAAAATATGTACAAAAGTAAAGAACAAAAAAACAAAATTAAAAAAGCCTTAAGTTCTTGATTTTCAAATGCAAACAGAAGAAACAATTACTGTTGGCACAGTACCTCTATAATAATAAAAAAGAAAATCATGCACAATAGAAGAACAGGCTGAAGATTGCTTAGAAGACAAGAAGCCTTGGTCTAAATTAGGCTTCTAACACTGGAGCAATTTTTTCTGTTATTGCCTAGGTGCATTTTAGTAGGCCAGGGTTGAACAACTGGTGTTTCATTATGATGTTCTGTTCCTGGCTTGATAAACCCTCAAACTACTGCCGTAGTACAAGAAGACTGGGGAAGATTCAGGTTTCTACTATGACTTCTGTTCCCATGTCTCACTCACTCTATTGGTTTTTAGTATTTCCTCTCCTTTTCTTGCCTGCCATCAGAAATCTATAGCAGGAGGCTCTGTGGAGGTGACTTCTGTAACTACAGCTTTAACAGCAGATCTCAGTTCCTTACTGGAAACCCATTGTCAGTATTGAGCAGTAGTCTGTACTGAGTGATAGAATGAAAAAAGGTACTCCTTCATCTACAGAAAAATGGCCATTTTCCTCTGACCACTTCTGGTATAGTATTGTTCTTGCCCATGTTTATTTTATAATGATCGTATGGAGGATATTGCTTATTAACTCTCTTCTGCACAGTTTGTAATATTTAATAAACTAAGCTGTTGCCTGGTGCCATTGATCCATGGTTGACTATGCATTTGGCTGCTAAATACTTACTACAATCAGATATAGGGGGAAAAAAGCACTAAAAAATGATAAAAAAAAGTCCTAAATGTGTCAGGCAGACAAACTCATATATTAAAGTATCATGCTATTTCAAATATATTTTTTTCTGGGGTCTTTTTCTCCTTTTTTGTTTTCTTTTATTGTGGAAAAATATGGAGTAAAATTTGAGGTAAGACTCCTGCAATGGACAGCCACTTATTATTTTCTGGTTAGGATTCCAAAATTCTCTAATTACAGACACATCCTCAAAACATTTAAAAGTGAATTTAAGATGAAAGATTGCTTAAGTCTATTAGTTCCCTTTCTGTAGAGAGTTAAGTGTGCTGCCAGTTAGAACAGGAGACAAAACAGATGAGCAGTGTCTGCGTGGGAGACCATGCCATGGTCGGGATGAAACACAAAGGCACCTTTCATGAGACAGGTCAGAGAAGGTTACTGTCAGAGGAAATGAAAGTTTTTAAGTTACCTAGACTGTCAACCTTCCATTGGTTGGATCTGAATATGAGAATGATTCCATGTATATTGTTTTTAGTGCAGGGGAGATTTTCAGAGGTAAATCACTGGTTCACGATTGTATTTGTGTTTGTGGTTGAAGGAAGAACTGCTGGACTCAAAAGCCAGAGCCTTCAGTTAAAAGTTGGATGCCAGCAATAGGTTTTCTGGCACCACATTGAAACCAAGCTTGTATTGCATATTAGTGTTGAAAAGACCTTGAGCAATTTCACAGAGAAAGTCTTATTGTACTAATACATACCTGCTCAGGAATATATACGTGTACTTGACACTGTGCCCACTTGATATCACCGTATGGTCTTAAAAAGTCCAATGGCTAAAGAGATGTTTCAAAATTTCACAAGAATATATTTCTGTGATTAAATTCCATAAATTTTATTTCAACCTTGTATTTAAAATAGATTTAAAAATCACTTATAAACCTTCAAAAATCAATGTTCATAGTAAAATTCTGACAACTAACATAAAGAAATGACATTTTAAGTGAAACAATAAAATTGTTGCACTAAGAATAAGAAGAATAAGTGTGAGAAGAGAAAGATGTGGCCTTATAATATTAATGAACTTGCTGTAGAAAACACCTGAGACTAAAAAATTAATTCTTGTTTTGTATTCCATAAGTAGAAAGCCATTCAAAGTCAGTCTAAATTAGCACTGAAAATTTCTGCTTAGACCCAACTTTTATATATGACAGCAGCCTTACAATTAATGTGTTTATATTTTCTCACCTGCTTTTCATTCTCTTTCTAAACCCCCTTATAAGACCTCAGATTTTAATGAAGAAAAGAGGTCAAAATTAGAATGCAAAGTTGAGTTACAGATATGCCTTCAAAATAAGGACTTCAACCCTAACTATTCTGTAATTCTATGATTCTGTGATTCTATGAATTGAATATTAAGGCTGGCAGCACTGGACTTCTAACATTTAATTTTTTTTTTCTGTTTAGGTGTTATTAAATATTTATCCAAATGGCTTTGATATGTTAACAATCAGAAAGGAAATTAGTTAGGAGTCTCCAATTTGGGATAAATGTCAGCGAAAGATATAGTACTAACAGTTGCAAAACCTTCTTATCATCTATATCTCCATTTTAGTAAGTAAATATAAATAGCAAAATTCTTGCATGAATATGTGTGAATGCCTGTGTAAAATGAAGGTATGCATGGACTTTAATGGTTTTGGATCAAGCCTTACAAAGGATTACAGAAAATCTAAAATCAGCAGATTGCTCAAGGAAACATATTGTAAGAATATTTTGGCTACAATTTTCAATATCACTGGAAAATTAACATATAAATTAATAACAAATCTAGTGCCAGAAGCATTTATGAGGCAGCCTGTTAGAGCAGGTAGTAACACATAATTAGACATAGCTATTACCAAGGCTATCTATATTCAGCAGCACCTGAGAGGAATAGGAGTTTATTTGCCCTTCTAATCTAGTATTCTTTAAAATCAAAGATAACTTCTACATGGTTGCATTTAACCTAGAGCTGCAGGATTTGCTAAGAACTGATTTGTATGCTGAAGGGAGAAATTATGACTTTACAGCTAAAAACATGTATTCAGAACTCAAACCCAGAACTTAAAATTGGTGATGCTTGCAAAACAATGAGCAAAATGAAGATCTGAAGTCAGATTCTGCATATTCCAAACATCAGGGGAATTCAGATTCTGAGTTTTGAGTAAGACCAATCTGCAAATGACTATGAAAATACATTTTTTATCCCTGAGTCAATTATTCTGTCTTGAGATGAGAAAAGTAGCACATACTACCACTGTCAGCATTATAAATATAGACCAGAAGACATCCAGCCTCTTCTTATTATAGCTACTTTGATGCACCCCCACTATTCAAGAGTCCTGATATTCAATTGTCTTCATATATATGCCCATGGAGACTGGTCATACATAACACCAGAGAGGTCAGAGGTATGAAGCAAAGAAGGGATGTACCTGGAGATGAGGAAGAAAAAAGTCTGCTCATAAGAGCCACTAGTAACTATCACTTCTCTCCTTCAATGATTAATTGCTCATAAATGTGAAACCTCTTTCACAGGGAAGGTTAAGTAGAAGAATCTCTTAGTAGCTAAGGCAATCACCAAAGGTTTTATATTTCTGGTAAAGTGAGATTTCAATTGTTTGTTTTTCAGTGGATACTTACACCTGGATTTTCCCAGTAAATGTAAGCCAGGTAGGCCAGAATTTCCTGAACAAAAATGAAGTAAAACCTCATTAAGAAAACAAGCTACCCAACTTTCCAATCAACAATTACTTTGAGATTACAGTAGGATACACAACCTCTTGAGCTATTGCAGTTTACCTTTACTACTTAGTTCACAACTTGATTCATTGGCAATATGGGTAAAGCATGTGGATAAAGCTTCAAAGTGAAAAGCATATATCGAAAATGAAAAATCATTTACACTGAATCAAATATAAATGTTAATGCAGTAGTCAAAATTGCAAAACAGACTGAGTCCTGTCTTCCATTTAGTGCTTGCAATTAACCGCAACGACAGTTTACTGCAGAAGAAACATATCCAATGTAAAATTAGATTACCTTTTTTGTTTTGCTTTTCTCCAGCAGATTACTCCAGATTTACAGTGATGTAATAGAAATTAAAAAAGCAGCTTTACATGAGACTGCTCACTTCAGGACTTAATCCCCCACATTTTTGTAGTTGCAATTTTAAAAACAAGCTTGTGGGGTCTTCACACACTCACATTCAAACTATGCCCTGCAAACATTGTAGATACAAATTTCTGGAGCACTTGGCTCCGGGAACATAAGACTGAAGTCCAGTAAAGCTACTAAGGATGATACAGTCACAGTCTCAGTGGATCATGTAATTACATAGCTTCCTCCTAATAACAAGCATGTATATGAAATAACCTCAACCTTCGGATAGGAAAATTATACATTTTCAGCTATAGCTCTAAAACCAATTCTAAAAAGGGAACAGAAAATATTTAGACAGGTATTTGTGAAAGTGCAGTTCTGACATAATATACATACTGGAAGTTTGATGGTAGAGATAGAAATCGATGCCCTGATTCTTAGGCTAATGATCTAGCTATAGTATCTCACATACCTACTGAATCTTAAGTAGCTGGAATTACTGATAAACTGTTACTGAGCAAACCATAGCAAAGCACAGTTCTCGAACATGTTCACAGTCTCTTTGAATTAACTTAACATGCATATTGTCTATTAATAATTTTTATTATGGCTATTGATCTGAATGAGGACAATGCAGATGTGGAAGAAGTGGATGAATAAAAAGAAATGTCACAGACATGGAAAAAAAAGAGTGAGCACTTGGAAAACTGGCCAAAGGAAAGATCAGCACGGTAATCTTCAATATGTAAGGGATTGTACAAAGATGGATGAAATATCTCTCCTGCTTTGTCAGTAGGAATGACAAAAAAGGGTGGGCTTTAATTCCAGCCTGTGTTGTAGATCACACTTCCTAGTAGAAGAGCATTGGAGCAGTGAAGTACATCAAGATTTGGAAATCTCCATCACTGGACATTTCTAAGAATACACAAGGATTACTGGGAATTGTTGAGGTTGTGGAGGGACAAACAGGTAAAATATCTATTTCACAGCATTTCCATCCAGCCATGTATTTTGCTTAGATTTTTGTCAGTGGTAAAACCATGAAACTTTTCTAGCACACAGAGTCAATGTGGAGCAGGTGCTGGGAGCTACTCTGTGTGGTAGAAATCATTTTACAAACAGCATTTTCCTCTGACACCCTGTTTTTGGCCCTGGTTTATACTTTTCTGTGGACTGGAGAAGGGATGGAGAGCAATGAGTGCTTATGGAAGTAATTCTGTCATAAGTACTATCTATCTTTTTTCTGTTAACTTGTTAAATATATTTTTAACATCAGAGGCTTAAACAGTCTAGAGAAATAGGGGTCTAAAGATCATCTGATTTTGAATTGTAGTTTCTTGGCCAAACGCTTTTACTGTCCTGACATACACCTGACAGACACTACCCAAAGCAGAATTTAGCAATATCATTAATGGATACATCTCCAAGTTCCTTCTGGAGGATGGGTGTGCAGGGATCTGGCCATTTGTGATTTATTTACTCTTGATTCTGTGACAGCATAGCAAGAGCTAAGAATATAGAATCAGAATCACAGAATCATTAGGGTTGGAAAGGACAGTAAGACCATCAGTTCCAACCGCCCTGACATGGGCAGGGACACCTCACACTAAACCATGTCACCCAAGCTCTGTCCAGCCTTGCCTTGAACACCGCCACGGATGGAGCATTTACCGCTTCTTTGGGCAACCCATCCCAGTGCCTCACCACCCTCACAGTAAACAAATTCTTCATTATACCTAACCTGAACTTCCCCTGTTTAAGTTTCAACCCATTCCCTCTTATCCTATCACTAGAGTCCCTAATGAAGAGTCCCTCCCCAGCATCCTTATAAGCCCCCTTCAGATACTGGAAGGCTGCTATGAGGTCACCATGCAGCCTTCTCTTCTCCAGGCTGAACATCCCCAACTTTCTCAGCCTGTCTTCATACGGGAGGTGCTCCAGTCACCTGATCGTCCTCCTGGCCCTCCTCTGAGCCTGCTCCAACAGCTTCATGTCCTTCTCATGTTGAGGACACCAGAACTGTGCACAGTACTGCAAGTGAGGTCTCACAAGAGCAGAGTAGAGGGGCAGGATCACCTCCTCCGACCTGCTGGTCACTCTCCTTTTGATGCAGACCAGGATACCAAAATTTTTGAAACCCTGTTTGAAAAACATAGACCTTGTCCATTTCCTGACCATGTGTGAGAGACTGAACTGAAATCAGATTCCACCGTCCATTGTCTCCAAGATTGGTATGAAAAGCTGAGACAGGATTCCACTAGCCATTGTCTCAGAGATGGCTGGAAGGAGCTGAGATAAGACCCCCTCTCCATTATTTCAAGGATTAGTGTGTGTGGGGAGAAATAACGGACTCCATGCAATTCAATGTGAATCAAGTAGAAGCTGTTTATTTTGTGTCTCACATCCCTTTTATAGTCTCCCAAGTGCTAAGCAGTAACTTTCCACTGTTTCACTCCCTTATTATCCCAATTTAACAAAGCATGTGAGGGTTGCAGATATTCACATTGTTTGGTCTGCCTTTGAGGCGCACATCCTGCTTTATCTTGCAAACTGCCTACTTTGTCTTGCTAACCGACCTTTCTCATTCATTATTTTCTCCACAGTTCCCAAGGCTCAGCCCAGTTAGGGCATTAACACCTGGTGTTTTCTTTGATGTTCCCAAGGCTCAGCCCGAACCAAGGTGATAAAGCCTGGATCCATTTCGTTAACTATTTCTATCCCATCTCCCGAAGGTGCGAGGAATTGCTGTCCATTATCCCAAGAATTGCTGCAGAGGTGCAGTTGAAGAGCTGGCTGCAAAAGGCCAGTGAAACTGGTCTACCAGGAAGGTGTAGTAAGTGACATTAAGAACAGAGGTACTCCCCCCAACTCATAATAAAAGGATGAAAAGGTAATCACCATGAAGGACACCTCCATGAGTACACCCACCATGAGGACAACTCCACAAGGACACCTCCATAGGACACCCTCCATGAGGACACCCACTTTCAATGACTGTTATGGACCCTTGGGGGCTTACGGACCCTTGGGGGTACTCTGCTCTCATACCAACTATGGACCCTGGAGGATTCCCATAAATGAGGATGACAACTACAGACACCTGGGACACCACTGGATACACAGTGCTGACTATCTCTCTCTCTGCACCCCAAATTCTTGCTTCATTTTCATCCTTCTTCTGATCTGTCCTATCGCTATCTCTACTTTTACAATAATTTCCTTTTTTCTAGTAATTGCCATTTTGTAATAAACCAACCTACAGATTACGGTACTTGACCTTGTTTGAGTCTTAATTTCACTCTTGTGATCACAAATGAAACAAGTCTGACACCAGGGTTTTCTCCAGTCAGACCCTGATACCATGTCCAAACAGATTTAAAGGAGCAATGCATGTAGGATAAAGATGATGGAACCATAAAAAAAAATTTGCTGATGAAAAAGAGTAACCTCTGTGAAAACTCTTATAATGGTTTTACATCATATTTGAGAGGAATTGTTCACATTGTATTTTCCACATAGAGAAATGGGGAGATTAAATTTCAACTTAACCCTTTCAGGTGACAATTTACTTTTTTATCTACCATTGAACATTGCTGGATTCTGTTTACCTGCAGGGGACTGTAACAGGTTTTGATATTCACAGCTGTTACGTTTCTTGAGCTGTAAGTTTTTCTGTCCTGTATGGGATATGTTATGTTTGTTGTTGTCATTGTTGTTTTTCAATATGTATGTACCTATATATAAACAGGTACAGAGAAACTTAAAATGCACAAGAATATGTCATTCCTAGTAGCCAGTAAATGCATGAGAGGAGGGACATGTGTGTTACCCATAACTATGAGTCTTGTGAGCTAGAAGATACTTTTCTAGTGTTTCAAAATGAAAACATATCACCTAAATATATTATAGAACACACTTGACATGTAAGTTTGGATATTTTAGTAGGTAGATGGCATGAGTCACTTCTGCCAGATTTTTCAGGGTAGTTGTATCAACTCTTGCCATAATTTTCTGATACTGTTCTATAAGTTCACCCCTCAGGAGACTTAAGATCTTTCTCAGCATTTTGTCTTTACTTTTTTATCGTAAATACCATCATGCTCAAAGACAAACACAATCTCTCCTGCAACAATAGAAGTTATTTATTACAAATAATGTGTTAAAAATGAACCTGAATTACAGTGAAAAAGCCACTCAAACTTCAGTTTACACTTACAACACATACGTAGCATATTGCAAACTAATAATCAACCATTTGAATTGACCTTGATGGAGAAAATAGATATTTTTGAATCACAGGTTATTGCTAACATAACACCTAGAGATTCTTAACTAGCTTATGTTACCTTAATTAAAATCCATGAAGCTATGATGATTTTCTTCACCAGAGTATCTAATCTCTCCTATTACCATGGAGAAGCTTAGAGCAAGACCCTCATGGAATAAAAGCTTAGGCATCTAGAAAAGAAGCATTACTGTTGTCTGAGCCAGTGAGAGTTGCATTATGCTTCCCTAGGGATGTGTATTTTCTGCTTATATTTGCTGAATAAAGCAAACTCCCTATTATCAAGCTGACTCAAGGGTCCTTCAAAAAATTCAGGCAATAACACTTCATTGTAAGCAAAATATGTTTCTATTTGAGTTTTGAAATAGGAGAAGAACAATATGTCCAAATTTTGAGCAAACTGACTTTTGAATAATCAAAGCTAGAATAACAGATCAGAATGTGTCTCCTAGTGTTTGGTCTGTTTGCTTGTTTGCTAGTTTGTTTGTTTGCTTGTTTGTTTGCAAAAAGTGCTATGCTGCATTATTTTTTTCATCTTTTGGATTGTTGATCAAAAAGGCAGCCTTTATGATTTGTCAGTTGTCCCCTTACAAGAGGACAACGGAGTATTGTGTCCTCCTCACTTCATTTCCTTCATTAGCAATCTGCTTTAAGCAGTAAAAAAAAAAAATCACACATCAATCTTACATGGTTTGAAGGTAAAAGGGAATGAAGGATAGGATTTGATGATTTAATTTTTCTGCATGCACTTTTTGTATCTATAATGCAACATCTCTCCATGTTTTTTATATTATACTCTGATAGTAGTTTTTCCAAGGTAATTTGGTAATTTCGAAGTAAATGTAAATGAATAATATTATATATATTTTATATATAATATAATATTTATATAATACACACATATGATATTAAAAATAAAATATAAATGAATAAATGAAGTAAATTGGTAATTTTGAAGCAATTTTCTCTTCAAGGAGTTGTTGCTAAGACTTGGAACTTAACAAAAGATTTGTATAACTGCAAATTTTAAACATAACTTTCTAATAAATTTAAATTTTCAATGGCTTATAATTTGATCAGTTTTCACCTAAAACTGTGATTGTTTTCATTGAATTGTAGTTTCAATTCTTTCCTTCTTCTAGGAAGTTACAATACAAGAACATATTTTGTTGAAAGCTAGTCACATTTATTTAGGACTGCAAATGGGTGAATCTTCCTTGCAGATGAAAAGAAATAATTTTCTCTAGTTCAGAGAAATGAAAAAAATACTGCTGTTTCAGCTCTAAGTATAGGCATACATATACATACCTTTACATACATATAGACTATGATTTAACATAGATGCAAGCCTTGTAGTTCTCATGTCTGTGCCTGCACCTTCCAAACTCATGAGGAGTCAGTCTCATCTACACAGATCTTGCCCTCACATTTCCTGCCTTCCCCAGTAGCTCTGCCAGTGAGGGGCAAATGATAACTATTTCCCAAGCAGGTATGAGGAACTCAGGCAGATTGGCTAGCAGCCAAATGCTTGTCAGAGGTGCCTAAATTGCATGCAACAACCTTGACTTTCTGAGTTGTGCCGTCTGCTCTTCAATGTTTCCTTCTGCCACAAATCCCCAGAGGAAGCACCCCAAAGCCCTTCTGACCTTGTCAAGGGCAGCATTCTCCTGGTTGCTCTATGCAGGAAAAGGCTTTCATTGCATTGTCATAGTAACTAGAAGGTCCTGCCTCCAGAATTACCTCCTTTTTCTCACCTTGAGCCTCCCACAAGAAATATTTCAAAAGAATTGTTTTTATAAAATGTACTGAGGTTGATCTTCACTTGGTCTGTCAAAGTGATGCTTTGCCAATTAAGTCCAGATGACAATTAGTACAATTAAATACTGCAAAAGACAACAAAATATAGAAGACAGATGTCAAGTGGGATTGGAGCAGTAGCCTCTGCTCTTCTACCGTAAAAGGTTTTTTTGTTGTTGCAATTTAATGACTACAATCTTCCCTATTTTTTCTCACAGAATGTGAAAACTTTTGACACAATTTTGAGAAGTTTTGAAGGCCCAAAGCTTGGTTCTATGTCTAGATGCTATTAGTGGTTACTGAAGAGTAATACTCACAAACCTTTAATTAGAATAATGACGTTTCTGGATATCAGAGAGAGAACTGGGATGGGAAGCAGGAAGGGTCTGATATAGTAAAGAACTTGTCAGATCTAATACACTTAAAGATGCCTCCCTCCTCACCTCTGATCAATGGAAACTGCACGGTTACTTTTGAAAAAAAAAATGTAGGAATTCATGACAAAAATGTTTTCTAAAATTCCTATTTTTCTTTCTCAAATCTACCATTTCACTTACTGTACAGCTACTGGATCCAGCACATGTAAAACTTTCTCTTTTTTTTCAGCTAATAAACCTATCATCAGGACATAAAAGATTGCTGGTTAGGAAAAGGCCACCCGCTTCAGTAAGACTGTGTCCTTTAGATTTATTTTAAAGTCACCTCTCTCCTTTGTAACTATATCATTTAACCCTTTTGTCTATAAAAATGTCTTCGCTGGCTCTTAAAGACATTTATTCTGTTTGCCATCTTATTTCATATGTTGCCAAGTAACAGAGGAACAGAGGCACTGAAGCTAAGTAGGTCACCCCAAAGTATTCCCTTTTCCAAAGAGAATAAATTTAACTTTTTTATTTTTTTCCCCACTTCATAGGAGCAAATATTATGAAAATCCAAACCCTTCTTTGGCTGCTTTCTCTTGCATGTTATCAAGACCAGTGTTATCTTTGGGATGGAAATAAAATCAGATTTTCTAAAATACAATAACTAGTTATTCGTTTGCATGGAATATCTGCCAGTCTGCCAGGAGTTTTTTTTTATATATCTGCTTATTTCATATATTGTTCTGATTTGTGATTTCTTTTAAGAGCCATTTCTTCTTCAGCTTTCATGGCTTTAGGGATTTTAATTCCTAATAAACTTTAAATTATGGTCAGTGAAGTCCATGACGATCCATCAATAATATACATGGTCTCTGTTCAGAGTCATTGTTTTTTTTAGAGCAAATAGAATTCCGGGGTTTAAATGTTATTACTGACATTGAGAAAAAAGGTATACATCAGCTGGCCATATTTTACTGTTACCAATTAGTGACCCAATATTTTGACAAAGACAGTTATACTATTGCTGTTACTGGGGATCGTTTATTGTCTAGGAGGCAACTGTTGATATGTCTGAGAGCATCTCAGTCACAGTGTGATGGGGTGCATGCCAATTTTCTGGTAGAACACCCAATTTAGTTTTGCTGAAGAGAGGGAATATGTGATTGCTCTGAGAGTAGTTGCCCAGAAAGGCACCACATTGTTTTCAGTGCAAGTCACCAGTGATATAACAATCGTGTCATGGCTCAAATCTCCATACAGGGACATCAACCTTTGCAGCATACCAAAACCTAGAAAACATATTTGCAAGATAAGCTCCCCATCAAATTTTCAAATGGGCTTGTAAATGTTCCTGGAAAATAATGTTCTCAGGTTTCAGACTTCTTTGTTGGTAGGGAGAGTAAAAAGTTTTAGAAAACTTTGTCTTATAACCTCAAGAGTCCACCACAAGCACTGCATGGACCAGAACTCAGGAAATAGCCAAACATGAACAAGGGACCACTCAAGGATGGGGGTTGGTTTTGGGGGGCTTTGGGTTTTTTTTAATATCCTCTCATTTCACTCTTGCCAGAACTCCCCTTGCGTTCTGACACCAATGAAATTTAATAGATAGATTAGTCTATATCCAGGCTTGAATATATTCTTGTAGGTATAGGCTATTTCAGATAAAGGCTATCTTATGAGGCAACTTTAGATGACGGTGTTGAGAAAATTAATTCCACAGTACACATTGTAACTTGAGTTCCTTCAGGTTTTCAACTTGTGTCACAAGACAGATATCAAATTATCACAATAACAGCTCATATAACAGTTTTAACAGGCATGTGCTGATACAACGGAGCATAGACATGGTGATATTCCACTTCAGTCATATGAAACTCTTAAACTGATAACCACGATTAACAATTTCTTTTTGTCTATATCTACATAGAATCTTTCATTCTCAAATCTGAAATCCTTTCAACAGGATGAGAGATGGTAGTATCCTTTTTCTAAAGAATAAGGAAATGATACATATAGAGATTAACTAATCTGATAGATTTAGAGGTAGTGCTGTCAATAGAAGCCACATCTTCAAGCAGCACTGCCTAATTGGGTTTTGAGTGTCAGTTACAGAAAAGTTTCACTTGGAGTTTGACTCCTAATCCTAAGTAAATCTAGAAAGTTTCAACACGTTATACGTATCAAGTTTACAGTTGTCCTAATCTAGCAGCATTAAACATTTCATTTGTAAGCAAGACCATATTTATCACTCTCAAAATGCTCAGGCAGCGCAGATCAAACTAAACATGAGTTTCACCATAAAGTCCTGAGAAATGCAAGTTTAAGGCTTGCACTATTAAATGACTAATGTTTAAACTAAGCCCCCAGAATTCTTATGTCACCTCACTATTGCTGTAAGTAATCTGTCTGTAGTATAGCAACAAATATTTGCACTATGTTCCACTCACTTCTACAAGATAGAATCAGAGGTACAGAACAGTAATTATAAGTTATCTGTATCAACAGATAGAAGAAATCTTTTTCACTTTGACAGTTTGAGAGATCTAACAAGGTTGTTGCATGAGGTTCTGGTTTATACAATGCTCTGAAGCTTAAAGGGAACAATATATTATCATTATGACGAGAAAACCTAATATTGTTCCCTGAAATATGTTGGTTTGCTTTGATAACTGACATATATTTTAAGCAGGTTAAATACCTTTTCATTGGTGAGGGTAACTATTTAAAAATCAGATTAACTTGTGCAAATTTTTTTGTTGGAGGCTTTTTTTTTGCTAGTAGACATAAGTAGATATTTTCAGTTTGTGGCTTATTTGCAGAATGTGTTCCTTTTGTTGTGAATGCCAAGTGATGAAGGTGTAAAGTATTGCCTATGATTCCTGATAGGCTTTCCAGCATAGTTCAGAGAATATCTTTAAATTACGTGAGCAGTGTCCATTCTTCAGAAGATACTTTTCAGCAATATCCCGTCACAGATTTTTCAACAGTTATTGAAAATATATATCCTACTATTTCCAAACAGTTTTTCTTACAGTTTGTTTTCCTGGTGACCATAATTTGGAGCATATACTTGTGAAACTGTTATTATCCCTTGCATTAATTCTCCTTTTTGACCAGTACACAACTTCATATTTATTACACAGCATGCTTTATTTACATTTAGTAAATATTCTGTCCTCTGATAAGTAAGCACATGAACAGACAGCACCAATATTGCATTCCTGTTTGCAGAACAGTCTTCTGGAGTTCATTCTTGGATATTTTTTAACTGCTTTCACAAAGATGAAGGCTGAGTGGCAGAGGTGACTTATCTTGACAAGAGATACCACCACTTTGCCCACAAGGAGGAAAGCCAAGAGAATCAAGAGAGAAGATTTGATTTATGTTTTGTTGTACATACAGGACATCTGAAATTGTATTTTCCCTTGAAGGCTGCTTCTACACTGCCACAAACACAGAACTGACAATAAGGTATAATTTATCCACAAGAGAAATGACCGGCCTAGCATTTCAAAGTGAAATTTAGCATAAGTGTTAAGTCTAAGTAACAATAACTGTGCTAGTCATTCATTTGTCTTACCATTTGGTGTAGCACGCAGAATCTACCTAAATTTCTATATTCTATATTTGTATTTAGTGCCTACATATTATATTTGTCTTCTTGCACCTATTTCTTTTCAAATCACAGTCAATTGGGGATATTTTGTCTGTTTGCATTTAGAGTACGGCTGAACAATAAGGTACAATAAAATTCCCACAGCATTATTTCCTTAGTCTATAGATGGTCACACAGAAGCCAACAGATTTGTTGATAAAGGTCCAATCTATGGAAAAAAAAATATTATTTCTCTATATGAATTACACCTATAATGATCATTGATTTCCTTTGTCTTAATTTCCAGGATGATTCTGAACACTTTGACCTATATTCTGCAATCCTACTTATATAAAACTTCTGAATTAAGCTCTTTTTTCAAAAGTCAAAGCAAGGTTCTACATAGTCTCAAGAAAGAAAGAAGCTCTTCCTTAGACTGTGTGGTCCTTCTTTTTATTGGCTGAAGAAAACCAGAAAAATATTTCTTGTGTTAAAAAGAAAGTTTAATCTAAATTATGTTAGAATTGAAAATTTCAAAGTAACTTGTATCCAGTGGATAAAACTACACAATCTAGTGAATTAATTGAGCTCAGGACTGTAAAGTAATAGTACAAAATAAAAAAAAAACAAAACACCAAAAATACTAATTTGAGCTTCTTCTTTAAAAAAAATCTCCCAGACTGTAAAAGATAAGCTCAGGTCCACTTAATACCTAAAACGAAAGTAGTTTTAATTATGCACATGATGCAGAAGAATCAATTAAGGAATAGAGAAACTGTAATATGACTAAGGTCAAATAAGCAAGGCAGTGGTAGAATAAGGAATAGAAGTCTTTTTCCTTCTGCAGCTACTATACATAGATGAGATGGAAATTAAAAAGTAACTAGGAGGAATATATTGAATTTGTATTCCTAATAGACTACAAGGTTTTGGCTTTCTCTTCTGTGCTCTGGAAGGACACATGGGACTGATACACATTTTCTGGTAGTTGCAGGAGGTAGCTTAGCTGGAATGCATTGATCTGTGCATTGCAAGTTGCAATTGTTCGTCACTATGCATTTTATCCTAAAAGCATGCCTCAGCATACTTTGGTATTTTGAGGCAGAAACTGAAGATTCTGTACAAGCAACTCTGCTTTACAGTATATAATATGTATGCAATAAACAATTTTATATGTGGAAAAACATCACATACCTCTAAAACTAGCCTATTGTTTGCCTTACCTTATTCTTGACTAACATTTTATAACCTAAACAAATGAAATCTGGCATCTAACATCACATTTTTTTAGAATTGTGAGGTGAAAACAGGGCCCAAGGTTAAGCTTTCTCAATTGGTGGACCAGATTTTCATGAAGTGTCCATTATATTGTACATACAAAATAATGCAACACTACTTCTGCCTGTTGCTGCCTTGTGTACTCAAAACAATAGCATCTTTTATGTACAGCTTAGTGCATATAGTATTATTTAGCAGACTACCATAGTCATTTGCTTGACTATAGATGACTTCAAGGAAGCTTATGATAACTCCTACCAGCTATTATTTGCTGATACATATACTTTAGCTTTCAGGCAGATATTCCGCCCAGGAACATCAATGAGCGCTGAGCATTGCCGTGTTTCCTGGTATTTCCCATTTTAAAATGTTGCCATAATGGATTCCAGGCCATGTTATAAATATCTACACTATGGATATCACCTCCCTGCTTTAATTTATTTCCAAAAGCCAGTTGCCATCAAACAAGAGTGTTGAAGGGAGCAAGGCAAGGAGAAAAACATGAAAGGAGCTACTTTCCACACTTTTTGGCTTCCAGCTAGGTTGACCCAGAAAACAGTTTTTTAAAAAAGTATAAACAGATTGTATGATAGTGCTTTTTTTCACCCGCTGTTATTTTTTTTTCTTTCCCCAGTAAAATGAAGAAAAATAAGGCAAAAGGTAAAACTAAACTCTAAAAATACAAAATATTTTTTTTTGCTTGTTTCTAATTGAAAATAATTTTCTTACATTCTAAAAATATTACTTCAAAATAAAATATTTACTTCAAGCAGGATAAATAGAAAAATGTAAAATTCCATAAGCAACTTTTCTAATTGGAAAACTTCACTTGGCTGGGTATCTAGGTCTACTAGTTTTACTACTATTCCCATTTGAGTTGGAGTTGCTGCTTTTTATGTTTGTGGAACATCAAGCATCTGCATGCTTGTAGGAGAGTGGAAAAGTCTTCCCTCTCATTTACAACTATTTTGTTAACACAGCCCTGTTGTTCCAAGTGTAATGCAATTATGAACTAGTACTTAATGACACAATTTAACCATGTTTGCCTCAGAGGAAAAAGAATTTAAGAAAGAAATTATTTAACTTGCAATAAACTACAGGTTCACAGAAAATGTACAAAAGGAAAAAAAACAGCAAGATTTTCATAACTGAACTAGTAACATAATTCATGTTTTCATTACATGAATGAGATAAAATACATGGAAGAGATAAAATATCCTGCATGAAAACCAACAATAGCACCCAGTGGGATGCAAATGTGACATTATCTTGGCCTAGACATAGTAAATCTTCAACAGTTATAGGATGCTGCAGTTTTCTGAAGGTTTTTCATTAAAATGTGTTCATAGATTCATAGAATGGTTAGAGTTGGAAAGGTCCTTAAAGATCAGCTAGTTCCAAACCCCCTGCCATGGGCTGAAAATCCTTTTGTTATTTAAAGGATTCTAGCATCAAAGATCTTAGGAAAGACTGTAATAGACATAAAATTTGCTAGGGGAGATAATATTGAATGGGTAAAATCTATGATATTAAAATATTAACACATTATCAAATATGATTAATGTATTGTTTGAAAACTGAAGGATTGGTTTAGGGATTACAACATTAATGATAATCTTCTATAACTGTTTCTTTTGCTAGCATCTGATAGAATAAAATTATTTGTCACTTTCCATGTCATGTCAGACTACGAAATGCCCTGAAATGTGGCAAATTTCTGCTCAGAGAAAGCAGACTAAACTAAGCACAAAGGCTGATCTGTATTCAATACAGAAACTAATTTTCTTGCCTCTTTATTTCTTGATTATAAAGCTTTGTAACAGTCAAGTGCCAATAATAGATTTCTTTCAGTTCTTCAAAATAGAAAAGGTCCAATTTTTATGAAGTAGATTTCCTTTCACAGATACAGCACAGTGTACAGATTGGTTTGGGCCAATTCCTACTGTATTTACACATGGAAGTAGTAGGCAGGTGGTCATTATTCTTAGTACTCTAATGTTTTGTTCTGCCTGAGAGGAATACATAGGTAAAGACAAGAGCTAAAAAAAGCTGGTGGAAAACCCCAGCATTTAGAAGAATAATGTTAACTAGAAGGTACTGAGGAATTTGTGAATGTATAGTATTTCTTTAATGGATCTTCTTATACAAAATGTCTCATCATTTTAATCAAAAACAAATTGTCTTTGGAACTGGATGGCTGCAGAGAGAATCTAAAATTAAGGTTTATGTTTAGCAAAATTGCTCTTAGTAGCATTTCAAAGAGTTAATGGTGTTGGCAGGGGAAAAAAGTTTTATGAAGCAAGGAAATAGATGCATGCAGTGCTAACTCTTACGGGGTTAGTTTTCATTCAGCAGAATTTGGCAGCTCCAAAGGAGACTGGTACGGATCAAAAAGTTATTTAAGTCAACCAGAATGTTTCTAGTCACTCAATGGGAATTAAGCGAGGCTGTGGGAATGCAAGTAGATATGTATGTTTTGATGTGTGCTGCAGACTCCTACTGAAATCTCCAGAAATCTCTGCTATTGAAGTAAGACTGAAAATCAGTCATGTTTAATGCAAGATTTGTACTGTAGTTTGTGAAAGCCTGATTAATTCTGGGTTTGGTGCTGGGCACAGGAAAGAATCTCTGTTTTCTCAGAAATGAAGATGAAAATCCTTCTAAAATCTATGGCTTGTACCACACTGCTATAGACACACACATATTGAAGTAGCAGGATTGTGGTTGTAGTTTGATTAATTTATTTCTTTCTTTAACAAAATTTATTAGACTTTATCACCAGTGTTGTACCCAATGTGACAATTATGGGTAGGCCATATACTGTCACCTGAGGTGTGTCCTATGTCATTGCCCCCTGTGTCACATGGTCTGAACACAAAAGATGGGAAGCTACAGAGTTGTGGAGAAGCTGTCCACAGCTCGGTTTAAGCCACCCATAAAACTGTAGCAAAAGTAAAAAGTAGGAAATACTATTGATACAAAGGGTTATCTGAGACCTTTTCGGGAGAGGACAATTTTAATAATATGAATTCAGCAGACTTCTTAAGAGAAGGAATAACTCCTATGGGAAGATAGATATAAGGTGTCACTAAGGAAAAGACTCCAGATTGATTCCTGTCACATTGCTGTCTCTATAAATAAAAATAACTGCTTTTATGAGGGAGAATGGTTACATGGTTATATTTATTCTGATAGGGTGGAGCCAGGAGAAACACTGTAAAGAGCAGCCTAAGCAATGTCTGGTCCATGTTTTATACTCAGCATTGTTAAGCGAGGAGCAGCTTTCCAGAAACCAGGCATTAAGCCAGCGCTTGGACAAAATTTCACACTCTCAAGACAAATCATTGACAGATTTTTCCTAAAATGTGCAAGCCATAGGATACCCAAAATATATAGCCCATAAAAAATCCTTCACAGCAATGTATGCAACAACTCCATGTTATTTCAAACATATATCTTCTGTGTGATCTTTACGTTTTTTGCAAATCTTCAGGTGAATTCTTTGCATCTGTGTGAAAAATTATTTTTGCTCTGTCTGCATAATTGCTCAGTTCTGTCTCTTACATTATCCAGCACTGTGAACTTAATTACTCCTCATCTTGAAATAATTTCTGAATTACCCTGTTAGCTTGGCTCCAGGGTGGTCCCTCATGAGCTTAGAAGTCCAAGGGCTCAGCTATCAACTATCTCAGTGTCTCTAATGTTAAGCCATATAAAGGAATTCAGTAGTACAGGCTGTGCTTGACTATAGAACACAGTTACATATTTAAAGGATAATACTAATTCAAGACTTTGTTGCTCTGTGAGAAAGACTTATTTTTCCTCATTCTAAATAAGTCGAATAATTTTTTTATTATTATTTTAGCTTAACAGGAAACAAAACATGCAAATCAAGTTGCTACTCAGTATTCATTCCAGGAAAAAAAGAGACAGTGGATTGAATAGGAAAGGGGCGAGCATGTGTTATGCACATGTTGAAAGATTAGAGGTTCATTCCCACAAGACAATATAAATTCTCTTGCTTCTCCATGAATCAACATAGCAATTGTGCACTGCCCTCAGGGTCTGTGATGGTCTGCTCAGTGGGACAGAAATATTTTTTTTTATTCATATTATTTTGAGGAGACCTCTTTGTTATCCTCTCAAATTAAGCCATTGCTGGGCTAAACTTCTAGTCATTGGGGATATTCTGCATTGAATATACAGCCAGGATGAGCACTGTTCAGCCGAATACAAGAAATACAAAAACTGCCCCAAAAAAATTAGGACAGCTTAAAAAGAATCATAGAACAGTTAGGGTTGGAAAGGACCAAAAGATCATCTAGTTCCAACCGCCCTGTCATGGGCAGGGACACCTCACATTAAACCATGTCACCCAAGGCTCTGTCCCACCTGGCCTTGAACACCACCACCGATGCAGCATTCACAACTTCTTTGGTCAACCCATTCCAGCCCCTCACCACCCTTACAGTAAAGAACTTCTTCCTTATATCCAATTTACACTTCCCCTGTTTAAGTTTGAACCTGTTACCCCTTGTCCTGTCACTACAGTCCCTAATGAAGAGTCCCTCCCCAGCA
>WYDI02009495.1:0-24035 GCA_009867235.2 Psittacus erithacus | reverse complement strand
GAAGGAAGGAAGGAAGGAAGGAAGGAAGGAAGGAAGGAAGGAAGGAAGGAAGGAAGGAAGGAAGGAAGGGAGGAAGGGAAAGGAAAAATTCTTCTTGTTCTGTGATGCACATCATACTGGAGATACTTGCTCTGCTTTGTGGAATGAATGTGGGAAGAGTGTGAGCATGTTCTCTTCTTATGCTCTCAAGCCCTGCTTGACCAGAACAGCAAAAAGAAGTGGGAAAGGCAGTGGAGGGCTGTGAGAAAGGATGAGGTCATGGATGATGAGATCATGCAACTACACAGCAGTGCTCCAGATCCTCAGAACTGGCTTAACTCAGTTAAGTTAGGCAATCACTAGGCAAAGAAAAGGTGAAGGGTTCATATATTTAAAAAAATCCCCCAAGTATCAAGCCAAATGAAAGCACACCACAAGTAATCCCTGCTTCTAGATTTTACAACAAAATTGAATTCAGAGCTCATAAAAACAAACTCTTCATATTAATGAGGAAAAGATTGATGAATGGGAAGAGATTTCAACAAAAATGCTTCCATTGCAAACATTAACTTCTTTTCCCAGAGTGAGCCAATTAATTTGTAAAGAAGCAACCTGTTATTCTCTTGCTTATGCAACTGATCTATGTCATTCTATCAATCCCCATCCCTGCATTTCACCCACTAAAATACCTTACAAAATTTATATAATCCATCCCCCTTTGTTCTTTTAATTCAGCTGCAGCTACACAGAAGTCATTCCTGTATGATAATAGGGTCAATTCTTTAGCATAAACACTAGATGAGAGCATAACTATGATAACCACCCTGGAGGCAAGTAACGTTAGGCCCATTTTCAGGCATCTTCAAACACTTATTCAAAATTGCCTGCAGACCTTGTGCAAAGCTGATTTTCGAAATATGGAGCTTGTCTGAGGATGAAAGTGGTCACTGTTATACATAATTGAAGAGAAGGTCAAAATTATTTAAATATTTGTTTTTAATGGGAAAAATATTACTTAATTTTTTATTCACTGCAAAGAAACCTTTTGACTGTGTGCTTAAAGTGATGCTTTCACCAGCATTCACACAAGATTGGGACCAGATATGAGTGACAGCTAAAAATTCTAGGTATCATTGATTTTTGTCACATCATTTTTTATTGCAAATAATAAAAATAATGCAACAATTGAACCTTTTGAGGTGCTGCTGGCATTTTATCTCCTGAATAATTTTTTTTTCCCTGTATGCTGTCTGCTCAGCAACATGAGCTTCTCTCTTTGCAGTTGAGAGAATTTTTGGGAACTTTAAACTACAGAGACTTGCTTTTTTTACTTAAAACTGAAACCTACAAACATCAGAAGATAGGATTGCCATCTCTTCAATGGAAGTTTTTGTGTCTGTGAATTCAGTGTCACTGGGAGGAGAAGAGTTTTAAATAGACACTCTTTTTATGAGAAAAGTAGTGGTGGTTGTGTTTAAAAAGACCATTGCAGTGTTGCAGAGCATCCCACTGATAAGTCTGGGGTGGAAGTGTACTGCTGATGACTTATGCTGAACAAAGAAATTGGAAGGGAATGTTCTTGTAGGAGTTGCAGACCTGATGTATTTGTTAACCCAGACTGTGCAGATACACTTGCCTGCAGATGACAGTGAAATTGGCATGCATTATTAAGAATGACTTGGAATTGGGAAAAAACTTCCATTTGTGGTTTTCCTGTTATTCTTTAAAATGAAGGGTCTAGATAAAGCATTTAGACACCAGTGTAGTCATGTAGCAGTGAAAGGGAACAGTGGGATACTGGTAGCGCCATCACAAGCTTGTGACTTTGGCTCTGCTTGTGTTATTTAACACTCAAATAAGTGTTAGTGTGATACCAACCAAGCAAAGCAAACAAAGAGAATAAAAGCAACCTGTGCTGGGACTGTGACTGCTGTCAAAATGGAGAAGTAGAACTTGACTTTGAAGTACCTGATGGGCTGTGCCACATCACATCAGGCAGTAACCAGTAACAAAACTAGACATGTCAGCCTGATAAACTGTTGGGTTACAATGTGGTCATTCAAAAGTTAAAAGGAATAAGGAAAGGAAGAAGGTAACATGCTGTTGTCTCATGTCCTTGCATCAAGCTCCCTTCTTGTAGTTGGGCAGTTGTTCTTCAAGCAAGCATGGTGAAGTAACATAAACACAGAGTAGACAGTATAAAAAGTTTGAACCAATCTAATGGCTACTTGTGCATCTTTTCATGGTGGAAATTAGGCAACTAGCAATTCAGTGATGCTATAAAACCTGTTTACTTCCTGAGTGAACTGGCCTGTGGAATATTTAAACAGCCTTTTTGAAGGTCACATACAATCCCTCAGGATAAAGGTTGTCCCTATCTCTTCTGATTCATTCCGGGGTGGATATGACAAAAAGCTGGCATGCATGCCATTTCCCCCTTCATCCTAGCAAAATGCAACTTTTACTAGTATGTTTACATCCTTTGAATAAACTTGGAAAACTAATTATGTAAATCATACCAGTATTTAAATGGAATAGTTAGGTTCAGCAAATGGCACCAAAATGACGTGGATACCTAAAACCCCTTGTGAAGTGCTGTCGATAGGGGCCTGCAGTTTTCTGAACACTTTTGCTTTACTTTAAAAAAATCATATCCCATTTCCAAATACCTATCACAAGAGGTGTTTCTGGAAGGCTGCCTTTTACTTTCAAATCTCTCTCAAGGTGCTCAGTCTTTAAATGTAGCCTTCTATTACCTTTATACAAAGAGCCGGTCTCGAGCGTTTTGCTTCTCTTCAAAGTAGCACTGTTTTAAATAATGGAGAGTTGTCAGGGGCAATGGCACAAACTTCTTTGTTGTTGTGTATTTGTCTTTCAGATCATTATTTCTGCTCTTTGGCCATTGCTAGCCCAGCAGGTACAAATAAATCCTCAGGGCTTAAAACCTTCCTACAAGAAGTTATTTTCTCTGGTCACCTGTCAACAGCGCCTTTTCCACTTCTCTTCCTCCCCCACCCCCCACCCCTCCCATTTTTGTTCTGATGTACACTGATATTTTTTATAAAAACAGACCAAGCTATTGACATCCAGTGACTTTATTTCAGTCTCTTTGATTATCATTTCTGCGAATAAAACTTGATGCTTTAGAGATAATAGAGTTGAAAAATAGTAGCAAAAACCATTGCTCAATACTCTTAAGAACAAAGAGAAAAAGGACTAACACAGCAGTAAAATGTCTACTTCTTTTAATTTTTCATCTTTCTAAATACCATGGCAGTAGAAAAAGAAATGATGTATACATCAGTAATGAACAATAATAAAAACATGCCATATGCAAAGACTATGCGTAATAATGGCACTTCTACATATCCTGAACATGATCTGCAGCTGGCACAAGTAAGAATAGTTCAATTGAAATCAACACATCATTTTCATTCCTGGCAGAAATAGCACATTCCATGAATCTGTGGTAGATTTTGTATACTTCAATAAAGACTTATCATTATACAACTTTTAATGCTACCATATTTATATTTTGTGTGGGTATTAAAGTATTGAAACTATGGAAACAAATTCTGCAGATCTGCTCTAAAAATGAGTCTCTACCACTCTTATGGGGATTAGTTCCTTGTGTCCAGGATTTTCACTGGGCTGGATAGCAGAGTCAAGAGGCTTAACACATGTTTTAGTACGTAATAGAAAGAGAGACCAAGAGGTCGCCTGTCCCGATTAACAAACTTCTTGTTTATCTGGTCACAGTTGTTTGGTGGGATAGTTTATTAAAATGGAAAGTTCTCATAAAAGTGCTCCTTCTATATCTTTCATCAGCAAAGTTAATGAGAACAGAAGACAGAAGGTAGTTCAAGTGAGAATGGGAGCATGTTGAGAATGGGAGACTTCATGTCACTGTGCTGCTTTGAGGTAATTTCCACATCCTCAGTTCAGGGCCCTAGCAAGGGCACTGTTATGTGAGTTCATAGTTTCTCTACACTTCTTAAGAATTTAGTTTTATTTTGGAGGAAATGAGGAGATTTCAAAATATTACTTAGATTTTGGTTTCCTGAAGCTCAAGTACAACTGTTTCAGAGAAACAAAGCTGCATAGGACCTTTCCATCAGCAACTGCTGCGCTGCTGCGGAATACACTCACAGATCATCTGTTTCTGAAACCAGTAAATTTGTCTTTCATTTGGATTCAGTGGCTACTTTGTGAGATTATGGAAAGATGGCATTTGATATTCTCCTATAATCTGTAAGGCTTGCGAGTGCATTTTCTTTAAAGTTAACCTTTCAATGTTGTTTCAAAACTCTTCAAAGTTCAAAATCCAGCGAGCTTGTCACACAAAGTGTGACATAACCTGAATTTAGTTCTGGTAGTTATTGATCAGTTTTCAAATACTTCATCTCAGTGTACTTAGAATGATTTTCTTGATAATTAGATCCCATGAGATGACTTTTCCCTGAAAATTTGCTGGTAAGTGACACAGCAAATTCATTAATTTGAATATCCTAACCATATTCTAACTCCACCAAGTGATTATATGTCTTAATTGGCACATTAAAAACATTTGGAATGGCTAAAATAGTAATATTAATTAATGAATGGTATGGTTTATGCTTGGCAGACTATGACACTTATTTATATGAGCAGATTTTATTTAATAAGAAAAAAATCTTGACTTCTTAAAAGTGAACTAGGACAGCTAGAAATACATTAAAAATAAAGGTCAGTTTTCAATAGAAGTAGGGAAAGCTGGAATTAATCAGGTGATATAACTAGTTCAATGTTATTGATGATTACTCAGACAACTGCCTGGCAGTTTTGGAAATGTGTAAAGACACAAAACTTTCATGAGTGTATTCACAATCGATATTAATCTTACAAATTCTTCTAGAAGTACCATATGCTGTAAATTGCACCCTTCTAGTCTTTATTTCTGGCTTTAATATTTTAGTTGTCCAGGTGAAAGAAGAAACGTTATCATATGATGAAGCTGCTGACTGTAACAACTACTAAATAATAAAAAAGAATGCATCTTAAAGAAATACTATGTTGAGCATCGTTTATCTCAAAAGTGTATTTGTTGAGATCAGCATGAACTATTACAATTTGTGACTAAGCAAAATATAAATTTACAGAGATTAATTTGAAATTTCCTGATCTAGATTATTGCAACAGTTCCTTAAGTAGAAAAGAAATTACAAATGGTTTACACTTTGGACAAAAAATAGAAACAACAGTGGGACTAAAACTTCAGTTCTTTTAATACTGCAGCAACTGAGCAATATTTTCTGGAAGCACATGTATCTCAATAGACAAATTATCCTCTTATAAACCTTCTAGTAACTTCACATAGCATGTCAGGAAAGACTTGGTGTTTCCTTTTCTGTCTGGGTCACATGGAAGTCCTGCACATTAAACTGTCAATTCAAGCAAAACACTTCCAGATCTCATCTAAGTGTCACTTTCATGTCTGCCTGTTTTGAAGCTTCAGATTTTGCACTGGGAAATAAAAATGCCTCAGAGCTTGAGAAGAAAAGAACTAATGAATGAACAAAAGAAAGAAAGAGGAGGAGTCTGTCTCTGCTTATACTTCAGGAGAACTGGGAGGTGATTTCTAGAATTTTTAGTTTCAAGCAAAATTTTAGGTCATAAGAACATGCTTCCTCACATTTCCTTAAAAATAACAAAAAAATATTGCATCTTCATGGGCCTTGGAAAATTACAATCAAAATAAATGGCAGTATCACTAAGTTAACAACCAGAAACTAGGTGCTCTTCAATTGCAACAAACCAATCTACTTCTTTTCATCTATTGAGGACTGTCATATCAAGAACATCCATGTTCTGTTGGAAGTCATAGACAATTACTTGGTATGGGTAGCACAAAAGTAGGAACAATTTCCAAAGGGTAGAACATTTAATATTCTTCCTTTTGGATTCATCTAGCTAATCTCTGAATACAACCCATTCCAACACATACATATGTAAGCAAAAGATTATGTATTTTTATCTAGACCCAGTCAAATTCTATTGCTTTTGTTAGAGCTGAATATCATATTAGCAAAGGTCTGTGTATGAATATTAGCAGATGAATATCAGTAAATGGTAGCCTTGCTTAAAAATGACCTAGATGACTAGTCCAGACCTTATCAGTTAAAAACTGAATTTATAACTTATTTTTCTATCCTATGTAGAATTAAGGCAAAATTCAAAAGCAAATTCATAGTCCCTTTCTGTGCTCTGTTCTCTCTACATGATTAAGCAAAGTTTGTATCTGATGAATTAAAATTAGAAGCTGCAAAATTACCTCTTTCTAGGTTAGATTTCAATGAATAAATCAATTAAAGAACTGACATCAAAAAATAAAAAATATATAAAAAAAAAGAAGCTAAGCAGGATTGGAGTGAAGGAAAAGAATCTGCAAAATTCTTGTTTTAAATGGGTATAAAATGAAAGATTACCCCAAGAAATAATCGTCCCGCTGCCATTCTCTGTCTCAAAGTGTTTATTCAGTTTCCTACAACTACTGCTCAAAATGCTGAGTGTAAGGGTTTCTTTTCAAGTGGAAGATGTATCATGATGTTAACAAATAATATGGTACAAATTGTGCTAAAAAACTTTAATGTCTTTGTTCTTTGAGTCAGATTTGCAACTGATTTTTACTGGGCACTGATCTTTCCTCATTTATTAATCTTCCAGATTAATATTACTGTTGACCAGACATGTATCACACCATGTGCCATAATTTTTTATTACATCAGATAAAGCCAGCTGCCTTAGTAAATGTAGAGTATTTTCTTTTCAATTGTAGACAGTCAGTGTATTTTCTCATATATTTTTCAAAGCTGCTGAAACTTTTCACACCAACAAAACTGAGAGTAGTTAGGTATCAGGGAAGCAATCATGTGTAACAGGCTTTTTTGTGAAATTGTTTTTTTTTCCCAACTGCAGTTTCTATGAAAATATTCAGCTCCCAAGTGAGCCAGCCATCTTGCCAAATTATGTAAACCAAGTCCCCTGCAGACAGTGTTTGGTTCTGTAGATGAGAAGTCATTTACAACTGCAGATTTTTGAATCTACATAATTCTGATGTTATCACAAAATCTGGTAGAAAAGGCTTGGGATCCTAAGATCCAGGCTAAGAAATTGTTTCAAGCCTGCCCTCTTGCATGATTGTTTCTGAAAGCTTTAACCCTTAGATTTTCCTGACATTTGAACTGGGAGGATGACAATGACTGAATGCGGACTGATGTCAGCCTCCATTAAATGGTTACTTGGGAAGACAAGTGTCCCTGCGAAAATGAGATGACAGTTGAGCTTTCCTCCAGAGTGCTAGAATTATTACTCCATTCAGAGTCACTGAGTGTGCAATGTGTAGGTACTGAAAGAATTCACTGTAGCGTGGTACATAGTACACGGAGCTGCAAATAGGGTCATTATTCTGTTCAGAGCCCCAATGCCCAGAGTAATTAACTTCACATCCCATGGCTGAATGCTGAGGCTGAGTTCAAGTGAAGTAGTGAGGAGCCCAGCCCTGAAGGGCATGGTTGCTTGAGTTCTTTATTGCAAACACAATGAAAAAAGTAATAGTTTTTGCTACACAGTGTTGCAGTGCTTCTGCTTTGGAAATGAATTTTTATGTGTTTTGTGTCTCATGAATTCTGCATATTTTATTCCCTACAGTTTAGTGTAAAAAGCACTTTTTGTATTGCTGAGTAACATGACTAATTGCACAAACAAAACAAACCGGCCTGGTACATTGCTAGGTTGAAACGTCAGGAGCTGTCAGGAGGTCCCCAGGAAAGAGTGCCTATGTCATTCTGAATATTCTTTACACAGCATTATCTTAAGGCAAGCACAGAATGTTTTAGCCAATTTGTGTTTTAAGATTAATAAGAGCAAAAGCTATTTGGGTTTAACTTTATTTTTTAACTATCCCACACAATCTTCAGAACTACCGGCATAAGATTTTAATGTATTAATTTGTGCATATCAGTGTAAATACAGTACAAAGTCAACAATAAATATAGAGGACTTATTCCCTTCTTTAAACAAACCAGAAATCCTCCTCTCAATACTAAACCATCAGGAATGTCTTCATTTGACTAAATTGCAGCAGTCTAGTCTGGATAATAAAATGCTTTCCTATCACTCTTTCTAATTGTAGTACTGATTTCAATGCTTAGATTTATATTGCATTTTCTGAATGGAGTAGGCAATAAATAACTTAGACAGCAGCCACAAGGAAGGCAGCAGCCACCAGTGGGCATTTCTTGAAAGTGTGCTTTATTTCCTGTCTTTGCTTACTCGCTCTGCTCTCTATCTAAACCAGGTCATTTCCATGTTCCTTTTCAATTTGTGCGCTCATAATGGTATCTGTGGGTGGATTTTGAATTTGAGCTGGCTGCTGCCTGCGTATAAGCTTCAGAAACAGACAGTTTAGAAATCAAGATGATTAACATCCAGGATTTTGTTAAACTTTCCCTGGCATCCTTCCCTGTCTAGGGGCTCCACTGACATACAGAAGGAGAGTATGTGGGCAACTAGGTGAGAAATGAGGGAAGTTATATGGACTTCTTTAACAAGCTGTTTGTTGTAAGCAATTTTGTTGTGCTGCATTTCTCCCAGAGGTTTCAGCGAATTGATATAGACAATCAGCATGTAAGTAGGCATACCTGTTATTTTGTCTCCTGGGGAAGTTTTGTATCAAAAGAAATAGATGTGGCTCACAGCAGAAGTCATCTACAGTGAGTGGTGAATGCATGAGGGTTTGTCTTGCAGATTATCTTTATTACAAGCTTCAAACCTCTGGTTAGATGTCCTGATGAGTGTGATAATTAGGTAACATCTTCCAGTTTGAAAGGAAGCTGCCTAATGAATATTTTTACAATTAGAAAACTGTAATCTTTGTATTTCCATATTTGCAAAATATACCTGATGAAAAATGAGTAAATATTTTAAACAAATGATAAAAAGGCCTTCACGAGGCCATCATGTCCAGCCTTTGCTCAAAGATAGAATAAATTGCATTTGTATTTTTTTTTTCTTTTTCTGAAAATCCGTCATTCCTGTGGAGAGCTACTCCACATACTGTGAGTTATGATTAAAAAGCTGTGGTGAATTACTGAATAGTCTCTGTGTGTTGAGGAATTTAATTTGTAACCTACTGAAAAGAAACCTGAATCTATAAAACAGGTTGAAGGACAGAACTCATTGTCCCCACTCAACCAGTAAAGCCTCTTCAAAACTCTGAAAATCTGAAATTTCAAGACTAATGTCTTTCTTTGAGGTTTTCACGGAAGGCAGTTCAGTCACTACTCTCTGTAGCTGTAGTAACGTGACCCGCGGAGTTCTGGGTCTTCGCCCAGGGCACAGTGAGCTGTTTAAAGTGGATGGTGTCTGCATGTCTAAACAAAGTTCACTGTCTTCTAGGATTTATCCCTACATGGACATGGCTGTAATGTCTTCTAGAAAAAAAAAAATCTGTAGCCTTTTCCTCAAAAATTCTCATAAAATCCTGGAGTCACGATCTGTGATTCAAACCACTTACTGAAACCCTCCAGTCTTCTGCTGTAAACTGTACAACTGTATTTGCAGAGCTGCAGTCTGGACACAGTTGCTAACCTGTACCTTTCGTCTGCCTGTCATTAGAAAAAATGCTTCTTTGCTCTGCAAATAGGATCAAACCGTGATAAATTTTTCTGTAAGCAGTAGAAATAATAGGTATCTTTAGTCTGCTAGGCAAAACGTATGGAATAACGGAGCCTCATGTGTATATCATGTAAATAACTGGGCAAATTATTGGACTACAGTCAGAATACCACTACAAACACTGTTCTGCAAACTGAAAAATGATACAGTGCTGATTATGGAAAATGGGAAAAGATCAGGAAAAACCCTTGCAGTTTGATGAGTCTGAAGGGACAAGGAGAAGACAGACAAGAAACAAGTGAGTACTGCAGGACAGAACTATGAGGAGCCTTACGGGTGAATAAGTAAAATTTGAACTTGAGTTTGTTGATCAAGCAGAGGGAGTTAAAAAATATCTTCACCTTTTTTAAAAATTATGCCTTTTGAAGACACTGGAGGAGAGCAATTAAAATATCCAAGGAGATATCTTCATTAGTACCTTCATTCAAACACTACTGACCTCTTCCATTTACCTATTTACTGCTTGCTAGATACTTTGTATAATTTACAAGGAGCAAGTCAGTACTCCCTAGAACATGAAAGAAATAAGTACTCCCAAAAATCAGTCGCCAGACCCAAGTTGTTTCACCTGAATGAATGAGCTCACTAAAGATATGAAGAATGATTTGAAATTCTCCAACAGGCAAGTACGTGAAGTTATGCCAAACTGCTGCTTCCCTGCCAGTCTGGTTTTTGTCTTCAGGATAAGTGGCAGCCTCATTGAGCAGTAATATAGATAGCACAGTACTACCTAAAATGTTAGATACTTATTAGGTTAGTGACAATGGGAGAAGGATTCTATCAAATCATGACTGTGTTCATTAAATGACCTCTAAAATTATGGAGAGCTGAGAGAAAAGATTTTCAGCGTACAAAGAGATGTCTCCCTATATATTAATTTAAAGAAAGGAGAGCAGAACACTGCATGTGGTGTCAGATTTGTAAATCTCAAAGGGTAATGTACGATTTCATTATCTTAGACGCATTCTCACTGAATGATAAAAGAGTTACCAACAGCACAATTTTCAACAGCTGAACTAGGCCTACTGGCACAGATATAGTACTGTGTATCTTTTTATAGTTTACAATGGAGTGCTGAAAAAGCTTTGGCCCAGTTGGGACATTCTCACTTATTCAAGTGGTTCTATTTAAGTCAATGAAATGACTTGTGCTAGAGCTTCTTTGACTTTTCATGGCAAAGAGCCCTCTTGAATTCAGCTGATTGGCGCATTTGAATTTGAGTGATAATGGTCTGGTTATTTATTATGAGGTTTTTTGGAAGGGGAATACACTTAGGAACATCAATATGGGTTTTTTTTGGTCATTCTATACCAGAAGTGGGGCACTATTTTATTTTAGAACTGAAAGATTGAAGAGGGTCATTTATTATTTGCTTTATGTAGTGTGCATCAAGGCATAACAATATCTCACTGGATTAAATTCTGTAAATTTCCTAATCTGAAGTTTATTTGAGACTGTTACTAACACTAATTGCATTTATCGGTTGCTGTATTTTTTTCCCAGATTCATAGTTTTTTTGAAAAAAGCTCACTTTATGTTAGCTCAGGGCTTTTTTACCTACTGGAAATAATAGTATGTGTGATAGAGGTGCCAAGATTTATACGGAAAAAACCAGAAGAATTCATAAATTTAACAACTGAAGCAACTACACTTGGAAAGCATGATAATAGCTCTTCAGAGATAACATAGTTGTATGTTTATGCTAATCAGCCAATTTGCTACTACTTTCCTTAATGGAGAAAGGTGTTTTTAGTGTACAGAATTCAGCTGCATGAATGACAGGTTGAACACTGGGATACTAACTCATGTCAGCTTTTCCTCTGAAATTTGGACTGTGTGCCTATACACAAGTACATCCACAGTATACAAAGTAAGTAACTGATCATGTGGTAAGTTAATGCAGGACACAATTTTAAGGGCAGTTTCTAGAAACATTTGTCATTACATTTCTTTTTCTTCTTAGCATTCTGGTACTTTCTCTGGTGGAATTCTCATTAGTCTGTTTATGCCACAAAGAGGGCTCTGAAATTTAGTGACTAACTTATTCTGGGACTTATGGTTGCACAGCATAAAAAGGGGTGTCAGCACTTTAACAGTGTGGTGCCCTGGTAAGACTGGTATAAGCAGAGAAATGAGCACTTTGGAACCTGGTGATTGCAGTGATGAGTCACAGGTGGTTTGAAAAAGCCCTGGTTCAGCGCTGAGCTCAAATGAAGTGAGAGTATTGTCAGCTTTTTGAAGCTCTACTGGTTTGTTTTTATGAAAATTGGCTTTCTAAACTTCATCCCATGCTCAGCTGTGACTGCAGCTTCAGGTTGACTAGGTGCAGTATGAGAAAAGACACAGGCAGGACTTGTGTGTTATCTCAGCTATTTTACTGCCTTTAGGCTGAAGATATGGTAGCTCTGAAAGAGAAAGGATAATATAAGGTGAATGTTTCTCACAACATGTTGCCTGTGCTGGAAGCAATTAAATGTCATAGGTGTTGCTGCAGGGCATGGATACTCTGAAGTCATCTGATCCCTAGTATAAAGTAAAAGGCTCACCATTTATAGGTATCATAGATGCTGCTTCTGTTTGCATCCTGCTCCTGCTTGCACCAAGATACAACTATAATAACGAGGAACTACCACTTAAGGTAAACCATACCAGAGAGGTCAGTAGTCAGACAAGGAGGAACAGGAGAAGGAGCAGACTCACTGAGCAAGTGCAGCTCCTCCCTCCTAAGCAAAGTTCACAACAAACTGAGGGATCTTAGCTAATCTCATATTTACAAATATCATTACGCTTCTGAAGAAAAATGCATGTGATTTTTATAAGAAAATACGTCTAGTAAACATACACAAATCAAGATTATTTGCAGTAGAAAATACTGGTGAAAGTTTTACAGTATGACTGCTACCTTCTACATTGTCAATGTCTTCTAGTTTTCCTACCTAGCCATAAGCAGAGGAAACATCCTCATTATTTTAATATGACTTGCTTTCAGCCATGCTTAACATGTGCTTTTCAGTGTGGGGAAAGGAAAACCCAAATCCAACAGGTATTTCTCCATTTTCTGGAGTCCCTGCACTGATGTTCCACATACTTAGGGAGTAAAGACTTGCTCCTGAATCCAGATGTTTGTCATTTATCACACCAAGAGCTGGGAGTTGTGAGAATTTAAGTACTTTCTGTTTTCAGGAAAAGTAGTTCTTTCACACCAGTCAGTAGGCTGACATCATCATAAGTGCTACACTTTTAGAAGACATTTTACTAGTCCAACAGCATTATGCAATTTTACATTTAGTTTACTAATCTTTATTAGTTTAATAGACCACTGCATATAGTATGCCTGTTGTGACAGTTGGAAACCTGTGTTTTGCTCAAGTACCTGTGCTAAAATTTTAATGCAAGCTGAAAAAATAATGGTTGCAGTCTGGCCTTTTAGTGGCATGTGGTAATTGTAGCCGTTTAGTGTACAATGTAGTTTTACTGAAATAAGAATGTTTTATGGAAAAGAAAAGCAAGCATTTCAGGGTTGGTTTGGTTTTTTTTTACCTCACTGTATAGATTGTAAGCTTTTAGGAGACAGTAGACATAGTTGCATAAGTGCTGCTTCCATTAAAGAAAAGCTGATAAGGCTAATACTTTTGAAACTGTGTAACAGGAATTTGTAATATCTAAAAATAGTGGTGCCTTGTACAGAGTTGATTCTTAACTCTTAGACTACTCATGTTAGTGAGAAATCTATTCTGGACAAATAGTTTCATGTGCTCTGGAGAATAAGTGAACAACTGAACTTTGTTTTGGGCCAGACGACAACTTGCAAGATACTGTACAGGATATTCTGGGAATCTGCCAGAGAAGGAACAAGAAGGTCTAAAGACTAAAGATGTAAAGCAATAGTCAGTATTTATATGACTATTCAGTAAACAAATGCTTTATCTTCTTGCAGTTACAGCTGTAGTGATATAAGGGAAATGATATCATTATAGTGACATTGGAAAGACTGGTTAAACACTGAACTATTTGGGACAAACTACATCCTTCCTCTTTGGAAGCATTTGGTATTTCTCCCATCTGACTAACATAAATTTATTGTAGACATAGATAGAACAATTTTTTCCTGAGCACAGCCAAAATTCGTACTGCATTAGACAGGACTCTTCTCAAAACAAAGTTTAAAATGTTTTGCCTTTTAAGCAGGTGGTATGGATTTTGATGTACACGTACGTATAACTCATTCTTCCATTCAGATATTCACTTATCTGTCTCAGGGCCGTGTTTGCTCCAAATATAAATGTGTATTCATATAATTTGTGTAAATAATGTGCAGATAACACTTGAGATCAAGACTAGTTTGAGACTGATGCTGTAAGTCACCATAACTCTGATCAACTTTAGCACCTTTTATCTAGAGGTGGAAGAGACTTGCTTAATTCCCATTATGTAAGTTCTGCAATTGTTCTCATCAACAAATATTTGAATTCTATCCAAAAGTGCATTGAGCTGGGCAACTACTTTGTACTATAGATAAGATTTGTTTCCTTAACTTTCTTCCCAAGAACAGATTGCAAACAATTGCAATTTTGTTTTAGTAAGTTTTTAATTAGAGAAGGTTCTTTTCGCATGCACATTCACTTGTACCTCCTTCAATAGTACAGGTGTTGTTTAGTCTTCATTTTTTCATGTAAGAATATTAAAAAGGGTTGAAAAATGTACCTTGCACAAGCAGAGGCAGATCTGCATAAAATGATCATGGATGACAAGCAATTTGGATACCGCATCAAAACAACAGCCATTTGAAAATGCAAGTTAGCCAGAAGTTGTGGGATAGTAATAGACTTTGTAATTACTGCCATAGGCTTTAATTCTGTGTATTAGGCTCATCTACTGCACCTATGTTTTCTCAAGTCCTATTTGTTTCTTGATTGGGGTAGAGGGTAAATACTCATATGCTGTTTATGTAGGAGTTGCCATTCTTATTATTATGTGCTAATCAGCCATACACAACACTTCTGGTTTGAAAATATGCTGCTTACAAGAAATATGTAAGCTATTTTCTGCAGCTAAATATGGGCTGATATAATCCTTTGAAAAGAGGCATGTGGCACTAATGTGGCAGGGTTGGCACAGGATAGGGCACTATCAAAAGGAAGTTTTTTTCCTTTCTGGCAAGCTACTTACACAAACCCACTACATTTTATGTTAGGCATAGGAATCTGAGCAGCCCCTGAGCAGGCAACTTGACATTATTATGAATGAATAGGAAGTAAGGAAACAAACTGTGGATGTCTCTTAACTATTTCTGTAAATATCTTAGATATTTTTCAGGTCATTAAACTGACTGACCATTGTGATTATGTCTAGCATTCAAAGGTATTTAAGCATAAGTGACAACAAGTATTGGTGGCACCATGATTCATAGTTTTTCTTCCTACAGATTTGGAAGGTTTATGTAATTAATTACATTATACACTTTGCCCAGCTACTTGGCTAATGTTATATTAGAAAACTCCTAAGGTAAGCTGGGTATGCTAGTAATGTCAATTGTCAAAGAACATTATAATAGTATTACAGTGAAAGCCAGAAGGCTTTTCTTTACAGTTCTTTACAATTCTTTACAAAAAGATTTGTATTCATGTCTACACATTTGAGGGACTTAAAAAAAGTCAAGGCCTCAGCTGTCTGAAAAGGAATGTCATTTTTCTTTATGAATGATGTGGTCCAAAGGAATTAACTTGGCTCGCCCACTTGCACCTTTAAAATGCTGTGAGGACTCTGAAAGCCCCAAATGTCTGTTAGCACAGGTGATCTTGAAGGCAAACCGTGTGAGTGGTTTCTGCCTTCAGAAAGTGTCATGCTGCCTTGAGATGATTCTGATGAAAGGACTGGCTCATAGCTTGCTGTACATCCAAGTAAATATTTCACCACTTGGTAGGTGAGTTTTCCATAAGTACAGATTGCCTAGCGATGTTTTCCACAGTATGCACCCAGACAAGATTATTTTTGTCTGATATTTCATTGTTTCCTCTATTTTGCCATAGAACTACAAAAAAAAAAAAAAAAGAAAAAGAAAAAAAAAGAAAGAAGCAGCTATTTGGTTTAAAAACATCTCACAACAAATTACAGGGCCATTAGACCAATCCCTGGAGAATCTCTTGGAACATGCAGTGTCTGAGGGAACACAAAACCAGGAATAGGTTCCCACTGGGGACCAGCTCCAAAGCACAGAGGAGCTGCGATGAAGCTGTCAACTTTCAGGAAAACCTAGTCAGGAAGGGAGTAAAACCCCATCTTTCCTCAACAGCACAAGTTTTCAGAATAATGAAACTTTTCCTTGTCTTGAGACCAGCTTTTCAGAGGACAACAACCCATGTTCCAGTTCCTGACTTTTACCTCAAGATTCTATGTGGCCCAGGTTTGCTGTGCAGAGAAGTTCTGCAAACATTTCAAAATAGGGATAGCTCTCCTCTTCAGCTCACAGGAAACAGCTATTTCACAGGCAGTGAAGGGCAGCCAGTGAAACAAAAAGAGGAGCTAAAACATTCATCAGGAGATAGACAGTGCATTCTACAGTAAATAAGGACTGTCCACCCTTTTTCTAAGACATAGCTGCAGTTCATAACAAAGTTGGCTTCAGGAAGAGACACAAGATCCTGAGGACCACAGAGACAGCTAGGACATGACTCAGAATGTGCTAAATCTTGGATAATGCAAGATATACTGACCTTGTTTACATGGACACGACTTGCTTTCCACAATAACTGTAATCTACTACTTTATTGTATCAAACAATATTCTTTAATTCAACTAGTAAAAGATGGATGTTGTGGTTTTGGTGGTAAAAATTCAATCATCACTTGTGACCAGAGGCTGTCAGTAAATGCACCACAGATAGGTTGCAACTATTAGTGGTCAGGATTTGTTGTACTACTTAAATATACAGGTTAAGCTGAACAAAATAGAGGAAGTGGTGTAATATGAGAATGTGTAAGAGGAGAAGGAAATTGCTGTCAGGCCCAAAGTTAGTCTAGAATAAATGAAAAATGAGATGTTAGTCAGCCTAAATTCTATTATTATCATTGTTAAATGGGGAAATTTTTATAATGCTCGTTACAGAAATCAGTAGTTTTCATTAACACTGAAGTTTTGGGAAATCATGCAAAACCATGTTTTGACTTTCATTTACATATATTTTTTCCCCCAGAAAATACTAATGGAAATTGTCCTGACCAAGAGGGTACTGTAATAAATATGTAATAAATAAGTTCCTTACACTTACTTTTTCTACATACTTTGTACAGTTGTACATTACATTAGTTCAGACGGGTAAATATAAAATGAGTTTGAAGCTGAATATATAAAAAAAACTAGTGGAGAAGAAAACCATGTCATACAAAATCTTTCTGATAAGAAGTCTATTGTAATTAAAGCTGTAGATAAAAGGTCTTTGAATTTTGTAATAGGTTTTGAAAATAAAAAACATAAGTTTTATAAACAATTAAATAATTAAGGTTGTAATCAGAAATTAAATACATACCTTACTTTCAAATATAATAATATTGGACATACTATACTTGTTCAAACCAGCCCATAGTACAAATTGGACAGTATCAAGTGTTTTAGAGACAAGATTAAGAACTAGCAGTAGTCAATAACCTTCTTACAGGGAAAGTTTCTTATTTGATCCTAACAACTCAGGTGATGACTAGTGCTTAGAAGCCTGAGGATTAATAACACTGAAGCTAGACTTAGTTAATGTCAGTGTCAGTTATCTGGAAGTGCAGTTGTTCATTGTCCTATTATTAATGCTCAGTCCTGTGCAAGATTGCTCTAAGATTTTGACATCAGTGCCATCCTTGTGGCAAAGACTTCTACAGGTGAATTTTGTGCACATAGAGGATTTCCTTTCAACACTTTTAAAAAACGCTCTCTCTCCAATTTCACTGGATGCTTCATTGCTGGTTTAGCAGACTGCTTTATGAAAAAGAACTACTGGAAGTGTTTCCCTCTGTACTGAAGCTTGTATTAGTATATTTATCATTGTCTTTCTTTCATTTTCTTTCTAACTAAGGTTTTTCAGTGAACTTATGTGGACATTTTTCTGAGTTCCTAATATTCTTGTTTTCTGTATTCAGAAACTGACTAGTTACAGTTCCACTTACAGGAAGGGAATGAATCCTGTAAACTACAGGAGTAAGAGACATTGGTATACATTTTATGATAAAATAATTCATACATTATGTTCATGTAACATAACTATATAAATTTTATATGTATTTATGTATTAAATATTTTTGTCCTTTTTGTCTATAACTTTGCCATTTTGATTTTCATCAGTTAGCATTCGACATTAATTTTGGATACATTCTTCTCATGTTTCTTATGATGAGAAAGATTTTGAGCTATCCTGCCTAGGCAATTCCTCTTTTCTTCCCTGACATACTGCAATTAATTTGATGTGTATTAAATTTTATGAGCCGAAGAGACAAGTCAATTCAACTAAGAGTGACTAAAATATTTAGATGGCAGGTTTAACAGGAAATCTGTTTCAAAGCATGGATTTGCAACCAGGCTAGTATTGGCTTTATCTCTTTGGCTTGAAAAGAATGTGCCTATGAGCTCTAATTGGAAGTTTATGACACAGATATATAAAGAACATGAAACAGAGAGGGAAATTTATTAAATTTTGACTAAGCATAGAAATAATGGACTAGCACTTTTCCTATGCTGCTCCTTTAAAAACCAAACAAATACCACCCCCTGACCACCCTAACAAAGAAATCAATAAAGTCATTAGAAAACAGTGAACTGTGTTAAGGTTAGGTAGAAGTTCAGCTGGTTTATTTGAGGAATTGTCAATATTTGCTTATCAGAAAAAAAAAAATGCATGTGATTTACTGATTGCATCAATTATATTCACAGAAACCATTTACTATCCAATCCTGCAACTTAGAGTTTTGATTTCCAGTGATGGTTCCTGAAGGCACAAAGAAAAACAACTGGCAATAAGTGCCTGAAAATCATTGAATCATTGTCATTGGTAGCTGATTTTCTACATCACAGTTGCATTCTTAAGTCTTCTACTGCAGCAATACTATTAAAAACGTCTTCTTCAATCATTATTAGTTGGCAGAAAAATCTCCATTGGTATGTGATAGTATTTGACAGCATTTGATGGTCTCAGCATCATGTGTAGAATGATGAATTACTAAGTAAAAATGTGAAATTTAGAAGAGATACCAATTTACCAGAATGTTGCTGAACATCTTAGAATGAAATGTAGTTCTGACAATGTTTACAAGGAGGGGATTAAGCTGAGGATATGTTTTTCATAGAAGATATTTTGCTTTATATAGACTTAAAGGCTATTTCAACTGATGTGGAACTGCTTTGTTCCATTGTTTGGCTGTTTTACCAACCTGCTCTGTTTCTGTCTACTTCCCTTCTGCATTTCTGCTATCCTGGCTTTAGACACTTTTCAGCCATTTCTGGGCTAGGTAGCAAGAATTTGCCTCATCATGTGTGTGTCTGACTCCCTCTTGGTATTAACTTCCCACTTACACAAATTCCTGGGAGGTCAAATGCTAAACAGGTGTTAAAAAGTTAAATGATTTGTGGGATTCAGGTACTTGTCCATAGCTGGAGCCACTGACCATGGAAGTACACCTACACTATTGCACATGATGAATGAAGTTTATTTCCTTCATGTCTCAGCTCTTTTGTTTTGCTTTTGTTTGCAAAACTGTGATTATAGTGCAATTTCTTGATTATAGCATAACCAATATACTAAATTTTTTAGACATGCTGTTGTAATTTTACTCTATTATTTTAGGATTTTCTCTTGGTAAAAAATTTGCTCTGATACTTTGCCTTCTTTCCTTCTCCATTCACTGTCAAACTTTCTGTGAAAGAAGTAAGAAGTCTGAAGGGAGGGTTTTGTCTTTCTTTGCCTGACAAGACCCTGAATAGCATTGCTGTTGTCATACTGATAGGTGACAAACCCCAACTACTATGAATATGCTAACAAAAAAGGACAAAAGAATTCATCCTTGATGCATTTTCATCAGTTTAGTCTTGCACTGGGACCTGTAAACTGAGGTATAACACTGAGAAAAACTTCAGGAGAAATTAGTGCAGGGGACAGGAAAAATTGACATTCATAGTTATAATATAATTTGAAAATAAAGAAAAATAAGCTACGCTGTTCTTTCAGGTTTTCACTAACATCTTCAGCTCATTAATATCTTTGTGGAGACTGCTCTGAACTGGTTACTGTATTTTGTCAGTTAAGCAAACCAGCAGCTGTAAACAAATTAGGAAAATTCAGTGCTGCTTATCGGAATTCAAAACAAGAAATTAAATTGAATGTTGGCAATTTTAAATTTGGTCATACTGTAGATAAACAAGGATAAGTAAATATGTACAACATTTGCAAATATCTGCAATATTTTAAAACATTTTCATTTTTAAAACCAAATATTTGCTCTATTTAATAGCTATGTGTTTATTTTTGCACGTGAAATAATTGCTTAACTCTCTGTCTTTATTAAACATTGGGTTTTATGCAAACAGAAACTCAGCTTTGCCTATACCACATTAAATTGTTTAAAAAGTAATCATGGCCTCTTCACAATCTTGTGGTTTGTATTTTGTTAGTACATAACCAGACACATCTGTATGGTTTAGAAAAAGTGTGTTCCATAAACTTGTAAAATATTCTGGCACAAGCCTTTATTCTTATTTTTATTTGATATTTCACAAGAATCATATACCCCCTCCTATATCCCCCACCATCCACTTTCCCCCCAGCCTCTCTCTCTTTCCAAAGAGCTATTGGGAATCTGGGGATTATTGACGAGATCTTATACAATAGAGATGTCACATTTTGAAGCCATGTGGAGAAATAACGTACTTTGAAAGGTCACATTCAATAAAAAATAAAAATTCATTCTACCTTAGTATTTTCAGATCTTCAACAGTATGTTCTGAGGTTTCACATCAGGCAGAAGTAAGTATATCTTTCTTTTTCTTCACATGCATCTCTAAGATAAGTACTGATTCATTTATGTGGGAAACGCATCTACCTTCCTAAGGCCAGCCAGGCAGCTGAAGGTACTTCTCAGAGAGGTGTGTTCACTTGAGTAGCACGGCAAAATACTGAAATAGAAACAGCATCTCTCAGGACAAATACTGCTTATGAAAAACAGACAAGTTAGGCCATGAAGTCAGATTCATACACTTGCAGTTTCCTGGAACTAACAGCCATGTCAAGCTGTTTGTTAGTCTTGTTTTGAAGACCATGTGTTGACTCCAACACTTCATTTTAGGAGGAGGTGTCTCTGCTGAGGGCTGGGTTTTGCATTCTTTTCTCCAGCAAAACTCCCAACAGTTTTTTGCTAATCAAAGTTAACAGGTTATTATACAATAGTATATATTCACCTACTTTTGTCTCCCTCTTCACACTCAACATAAATTAATTTAGATGTAGTGGGAAAGGAGAGAGTGCTGAAAAAGAGAGGGGCATAGCAGTGACAGTACAATATACTTTGTTAATGAATAAGAATTGCCTTCTGTTTTGATAGCTTTGTATCATAAGTTAATGGAGTATACCTCTTGTTTCCAATCTACACAAACTAAAAAAGATGGAAAATGCATAGAGACTGTACCTGTGATATAAGGGAGACCATTCTTTTCTTTCCTTGTTTTTCCATTCCCTCAAATTTTGTGAATACTGAAATAAATGCTCTGAAAATATTATGTTTGCCAAGCCTCAATACCCATTACAAAAAAAGGGACTTTGACAAAGTGCTTTTGTTATTGATTGACTCTGTAGATGTTGTCTGGGAGATGATGGATATAGACCTGTTTCCTGGTCTGATTGCCAATATAGCTTTTACTAAGAATCCTTGTTTAACACAGCATAGGTGTTCAACTTACAAGTAAGAGCTTCATCACCTGTTTAATCTGGGAAACTTCAAAGAGTTCTGAAGGTGGGAAAAAAAAAAAAGAACAAAATAAAAAGGTACACTGCACCTTTCTTGCCCTACACAAGACAATAATAACCCAACAGGGAAAAATCCTTCAAACGTGACAAATTGAGGAACATGCACTCTGTCAGCCTTTGAGGGATCATGACAATCTTGTACATTCAACTCTAATTACAGTGGAAAGCAATGAGCAGTCATCTGATATTCACGCCTGGTAGAAAATTTCCTTATCTACCTATGAGTAAGACTAGCAATTCAAAGTTGTTACTTCAAGCTGCTTCACTTTTGCCTTCAAATAGTAGCCATGAGGTACCCTTGGAAATGACAGGATGGTTTCTATATCCATTTAAACTATCAAGGGAGCGCAGCAGTGACACTAGAAACAAGATGTCTTTGTTTACCACCATCTAGAGTCCAGGTACCTTTGGACTAAAATATATTTTTAAAATATTAATATGCAATCAGTAGATAGAATTTATATATGCAGTAGGAAAGGCATGCCTTTTGTATGTTTTATATCTCTAGGGAGTACAAACATCTGGAACTATACATATGTTTATGTGGAACCATTTTCTTCTTTGATGCTCATAGTATGTTATACAAAAACAATTACTTTGTATGAGAAAATCACTTTGTGACATGGCTATGTGAATCTCTGTACTAATATGGCTTTCTGTGAGAAAGTATCTCTTTGGCTTTCTGGGGGAAAAAAATATAATTAAAAGAGTCTGATTATATGGCTAATAATACATTATGCAAATATGCAACCCAGGGTGGTTTGACATACAATGCATTGATTTATATGCTGTTTAAAAGCACCTTATTATTCCATTCTGTTATTTATAAACTGGACTGTGTGTTTTTTTATGCTGCCACATAGCCAGATTGAACTGAGGAGCTGCTGCTTACTTTGGTGTCTCATCCCACACTTTAGAACTGCTTGAAATGAGGATCTGGTCAGAAAACAGCCTTAGCACGCACTGGTAGATACCATGTACTTCAGCCTAAAATGAGAGCCCTCAGGCAACTTCAGAAGAAAGAATGACTGCTTCCCTCTGGGAAGTTTTATTTGTTCTTTGTATGATGGGTCAAGTGAAAGAATGTTTGATAGGAACTGTTTTACAATAGATTCCTGTTCAAGTATGGTAATGAGTCACTATATCTATTTAGAGCAAAATGATAAATAGAGGTACTTTTCAATGCAGAATCTCTCTCAACAAAGTGTTGAATTTGAAAGAGAAGGAAGTCCTCATTTAGAATGATAACAGAAGAGATTATAAGAAGATGACCTATTACAAATTCCTAAGCTATGAATTTCTTCAGTGGTTTGTTGAATAAGACAAGATTTAAGCATATAAGTTGCTTTGTTTGAACAAATTTGTGTGAACAAATTGATTTGGTTCACACACTTCTGTTTATGCTAAGTATAAGCAGGGAGTCCCACAGAAGCCTAATTCTGGAAAATACAGAATTAATGAGCACTTCTGGTAGTAGCCCTGGAGGCTAGCAATGTAATTTTGATCTTGCCTTTGATTTGCTAAATTTTTTAAATATAGTTTTCATCCTGGTTCATGCTAGTGTCAGTGCATGTGAGAACTAAATTAGCATTTGTTCATCCAATGTTGCTTCCACCAGATGGAACTGGCGATGTTCAGCCTGTCCTGGGGATATAGCTGTCACAGAAACTGTAAAGAGCCATCAGTTGGTGATGGCTTTTGGTTATTACTGGTGGGGATCAGATCTGATCTGTGAATTGAAGTCTTATATTTTGTGTCATTAATTTGTAATAAGTGGCTGGTTGGTTTGGGTTTTTTTTAAAAAACAGCCCTATATTAAACTAAGTTTTTTAATTTGTGCAAAATTTTCTATGCATGTATTTCCCTTAGGTAAAAAGCTGAAGTACTCAAGTGAATTAATCACAGATCCAGTCCCATAGTTTTAGGAAAGTCAACAGCTCACCATATCTTTCTATTAGAATGAGAGAATAGTTGAGATTTAACATACTGTCTTTCACAAGGGTAGATGTTATAGCACAGTGGACTGAGATGCCAGAAAAAAATAGCTGAAGACTGCATTAGCGTCTTAGCATGTGTTTCTCAAATGTTTTCCGTTAACAAGCAATAGCTTGCAATCTGTTGTGAAGCCACTGATAGATTATCTCTCCCTCCCCCACCCCTCGAATGAGTAAAAGCTCAAGCGTCCACTGGAGCTCATGGAGAGAAGAAGGAGGCAGCAAACACAGGAATCTGGGAACTAGTAACAAAAAAAAAACAACAAAAAAAGGAGGAATAGGACAATTAAAAGCAAGGGGCTTCCTCCTAAATCTGTTGTCCCCATCCAGAACCACTTTGCTGTCCTACAGGGGGC
>WYDI02009494.1:0-33426 GCA_009867235.2 Psittacus erithacus | reverse complement strand
CTTTCTTTCCTTCCTTCCTTCCTTCCTTCCTTCCTTCCTTCCTTCCTTCCTTCCTTCCTTCCTTCCTTCCTTCCTTCTTTCTTATTTTCCTGGGGAGGAGAGATTTATTTTAAGCTCCGGATATAATTTCTGTCACTCTCCTCCCTTAATACTCACATATTGTTAGCTCATGTATGTAAGCCACGGCTGTAAATTCGCCGGGGAGGGCTTTGCAAAGCCGGGGCGAGAAGCGAATGGAATCATTGCGGGGGTGAAGATGCTGCGGGAGGGCTCTATCTTCGTCAGCGGAGCTGGGGAGGGAAGGAGCGGGGGGTGCAGCACAGAGGACGCGCAGCCTGTCCCGAGCCTGGGCCTTAGCCGCGGCGGGCGCTTCCACCGCCCGCCCCGCCGGGGTGGCCACGGGGGTAGGTTAGAGAGCGGGAGGCAGCCCTCAGGGGGCGAGTCCCGCCGGCACTGGGACGGCTTTTGGCTGCCAGCGGGACACGCGCGTCCTCGTGGGAGGGCACCGGCGCTCGCTACAGCCTCCCTGGAGAAAGCCCGGCTGCTGCTGAGGACGCTCTGGGTTGGTTTGTTTTTACGGGCACAGGAGATGCTCCTTGTTCTTGGCTCCCCTGGAGTTTAATAGCGGCTTTTAAAGAGGGACATTTATTGGAATAAAAGCGGATTGCAGGCTGCAGCAACGTTGCATGTGTCTTTCATTTAAAAGACACCGAGAGGTCCTTCTGTTTTTTTCCTCTCTCTCTTTTTCCCTCCCCCAAGGCATTCAGTGATTTTAAGGTATAGTTATAAACAAGCTGCCTAAAAGCCAACACACGGAGACGCAGGAGGCGGGGGGCAGGGAGAGGATCTATTTTCCCTGGTCCGGAGCAAGCGTTGCTCCAAAAGGTGCAAAGAGGAAACGTGCCACTTCTTCAAGAAAAATCCAGGGACGAGAACCTCCCCTGCAGCGGCTTCTGGGCCAGGTGCCGTCCCTCGCCCGGGAGAGGCCGCGGCTGGCTGGACCCCGTCGCACCTGGCCGCGCGCGGCTGGCACAGCTCGTCCTCCACGCCCTTTTCCTTCTCCCTGAGCTTGCGGTAACCTCTTCTACCTCTGCCTCCCGTTAGACTGGCTGAGGAGCACCCCCGAGAACACTCCAGCCACCCCAAGTCCCCCAGCGACACCTCTGCGGGGCGGGAGGTGGCGGAGTTGGGGGCGGGGGAGCAGCAGCCTGGCAGGGGTCTGCACCATCCGGCCGGTGCCGGATGCAGGTAACGCTGGAAAATGGGACGGAGATGCGGAAGTGCCAGCAGTGACTGCAGAAAAGGGCAGCCTGTGCCCGTGTCTGGCGATGCCCACCCCCCTGTAGCTGAACAAGCATCCCTCGCTTAGCCCCCCTCTTTTCTCGAAAATATCAAATCAGAGACTAGCTGAAGAAGAAGTAGAGCTGCTCGCCGGGGAGCGAGCTGGGCTTAAACTGGCCTTCTCTTCACCTTTGCCTGGGTTCGCAGGAAAGGTCTCTAAGGCGCTCAGCAGTCCCGACTGGCCCATTTCTGCACCTATACTTCAACCGCTCATTTAAGCTTCTCTTTTTCTTCCCCCACATGGGGGAAGGGCCGCTGAACTGATTTCTGAAATAGCCTTAACAGCACAGACAAGCTTGGGCCCACGATGCTGAAATACTAATCCGAATTGATTGCAGACTAGTTTTTACTTTACTCCAGTGATTACTCCTTTCACTGGGAAGCAAGGAACAGCTCTTCTCTAGAATGCAGGCCCTTTCTAAGTAGTTCCCTATCTCTCTTGCCTGTGTTTTAAATCCTGTCTATGCTTGAAAGGACCAAGAAACTGATCGCTTCAAAACTAATACCTTAGGTGAAAACCAACCGCTTTTCAATACACATAGGAATGCATGCATATTTGGCTCATTTATTTTTCTTTTTATTACTTAAAACTATTATTTCAATATTTTCATTTAGCAACTGCTTTTTTTTTTTTCTTTTTTGTGTGTGTGTTTTGTTTTGTTGGTGTTTTTTGTTGCATTGTTCTGTTTTGTTTTCAAGTCGGTAGTGATAATAGAGATTTCCGGACATTTAAAATAAAGGTCCCGTTGCACACGCATGCAGAGGCAGACTGGAGGTCTGTTTGATAGCAGCCAAATTCACTTTCAGGCTGGTTTCTGATGTGAGAGATTTCTACTTTTAAGTTCCTCTACTTTCTGTTCCATCTACACAAACAACTGCCTATAATATTTCTTTTTAATACTAGGACCAAACTTCTGAGTTGTTCAATAAAGAATGAACACCGGTTCTTAATTTTACAACATTGGAGAACAGGACTGCAGCTACCGATGTATCAGTCAAACTGATTAAAGAAGATCCTTTACTTGAGGGTATGTGCCCTTGAAATTACATTACTCTAAGCCTCTCGGGGAGCTGGGGGAAGAGGGAGGGAAGCGAGGGATTACTTTCTTTCCAGGGTCTCTGGAGAAATGTGAATAGGTTGCAGAGAAGTGTCCTTTTCAGGCATCCTCCTCCCTCCCTCCCTGTTTCCTCTCACTCTGCTGGCATGCTTCTGTGCGTTTGTCTGTCTGAAATGGATTTGTCTGTCGAAAATGGGCCTGGAACTCCCTCCTGTGTTGGGATTAGGTCTTGGGGGACCTGGGTGGAGTTACACGGCTTCCCTATTTTCATATTCATTAGAAATGGGAGGTTGCATAAGAAGCCCCGCTGAGCTTCAAGATATAAGAGCAACTTCGGGTTCCCCTTTTCAAGACAAGACAAATCAAAGGCTCAGAAGCAAACCAGCTCCCTGAGCTCTGAAGGTCTTTCACTTCCTCCTTTCTTCCCTCCCATCTACTCACCCGCTTTCCCTCCCTCCCCTGCTCACAGTCCAGCCTCTGTCTAAGGAAGAGGCTCTCAAGCAGCCTTAGATGATTATGGATTTTCTGAGTGAGAAGTTTGCCCTGAAGAGCCAGCCGAGCAAGAACAGTGACTTTTACATGGGAGCAGGAGGCACTTTGGAGCACGTTATGGAAACTTTGGACAATGAGTCCTTTTATAGCAAAACGTCAGGCAGCAAATGCGTGCAGGCCTTTAACCCTCTGCAAAGGGCTGAGCATCACGTAAGACTGGAGAGAACATCACCTTGCCAGGACAACAACGGTGAGTTGCCATTCTTGCTCCTGCGTTTTGCCCTCCCTGAAGATTTGCAGGGGAGGTCGGGGGGCTTCTTCCATGGGAGAACAAAAGCAGCTGCACAGCCCCTGGGTGCTGGAATGAGAGAGGCTGTCAGGTAGTAAATAATAACAATAACAACAACAATAATAGTCATAACAACAAAAGTAATATCAGTAATATTAATAATACTGATAATATCACCGCCAGAAAAAGGCGATCTCCTATTTCAAAGGTCTCTTTCCCTGCTGGTCTGCTAGTGCTGCCTCTCCGACTGCTGCCCTTCCTGCCTGCCCCGGGACCCGGCGGGAGAGGCAGGACGCAGAAAGCGCAGCGCCGAGCACAGAGGCACCGCCCGCCGGGATGCGGGGCCGCCCGCCCGGGGGACCTGCCGACTGACCGACCGGCCAGCTGGAGAGCAGACCGGCAGGGAAGGACCGCGGCGGCCCCGCGGTGTCCGAGGGGCGGCGGCCGGCGGGTGAGGGGGTAGCTCGAGGCTTTCAGCGGCGCTGGGGCTCGGGCCGGCTTTTTCACCCAGCAAAGTCCCTGGAAACTGCAGCGCCGGTGTCAGTGTCTGCGGGACAGAGGCACGGACGGCTCCTGGCCGGCGCGTACGGCCACAGGATGGGAATGGGAGGTCACTTAGTCATGTTTGCGTCTTTCAAATAACGCTCTGTGAGGATAATACAGTGGGTTCTTTTCTTTTTTTTTCCTGCTGTGTTACCGAGTAATACATAGTGATGATTCCTCACAATGACAGAAACCGACTTAGGCAATTCAAACAGCAGCATAAAATATACGTAATTATTTTTTTTCCGTAGCTCATCGGCAAGGAGGATGTAGAATATTTTTTTTTGAACCATTTAAAATTTAATTTGTCCCATTATTCCGCCATGATGAAAATCACGTACAGAAAAAGTTAATTTCAAAAATATTTTCCCAGCAGAATTGGAAAACATGGTTGAGATCACCTGAAATAATGAGACTAGAGACTTCATCTTAGGCACTGAAGCGTTTGTTTTGAGAGCATCATTTTTGTATCAGTTTGTAAGAAATAAGGACAGATTCTTGCAAGTGCAACCTAAATAAGTCCCTATAGAAAATTGATTTATACACTGAAGTTTTTTCCTAATTAACTCATTTAGTGTGTGCCTTGGGGGCTTTGGGGCATTTCCTATCTATGTATGGTAAATATCTAAAAATTGTGTTTGGTTAAAATGAGGTCTGACTGAAAGAAATTGCTGAGAATACGAGAATATCCCAAAGCAAGATTCGTATTGTATGTTACCTGCCATCTTTGTATTTTAATTTCAACGGTTTTAAACTTTTTTTTTCTTGCCTATTTTGAGAAAGAAGGGGAAAAAACCCTGCTTTTTCAAATCCTGTAACATATCACATGACTTTTTCAGTGATGTGAGATATGCAAAAATAAAATCCATAATAAATAACAGAATGTTTTCATTTCTTATTAAGAAGCTGTAGAGGAATATTTCTTATCTCTACCACTCAGATTTTACCTAAAACCAAATAGTTCCTGCAATCCTTATATAAAGTATATGAAACGACCTCTTTTAATAAGTTAACATTTTGCAGAAACCTTCTGTACTTTGTAATCATAGCAAACTTAATTGGAAGCAATTCCACTTCACAAATCCAAGAAAAGGTATATGGAATCCTCTGAGTTTTTAAAGTGAAGTTAATTTCTTTTTTCATTTGCTTCTTGAATTGTCAGTTTACAGCTATTTAGTTTGCTTCACAGTTACTTTCTATTTTCATAGAAATAAGATTTGGGTTCTTTTTGTATCTGTCTCCAAGTTTAAAGGTATGTTTGTCAATACCTTTATGCCATTTACACGGAAATCTGTTTTAGGCTAAGATTCCTTATCTGTGCAACTCCAGTTGAAGGTGATTTCATGGATTATTAACTTCTTTTGTTGCAGAGCAAAAATATTCAAGTACTCCCATGCAGTCTCCTTACACTGAAATATTTTAGATTATATTTTCAGATACAGTTCTCAGTTAAAATTCAATGTGATTTAGTACTTTTATTCCGCATGTGGTTAATATTACGGATTCCTTTTCCGTGATCTTTCATAGAAATAAGCAGACACATAGAATCTGGTTCCTTGTGAAACTGTTTTCTGTAAACTCTTGAATCTAAAGCCTCCCTTTTAACCAGTTATTTCCCTCCCTCACCTTGTGTACAGTGAACTATGGGATTACTAAAGTGGAAGGACAGCCTCTTCACACAGAGCTGAGCAGGCCCATGGACAATTGCAACAATCTCAGGATGTCTCCGGTGAAAGGGATGCAGGAAAAGGGGGAACTGGATGAACTTGGTGATAAGTGTGACAGCAATGTCTCCAGCAGCAAGAAAAGGAGACACAGAACAACTTTCACCAGTTTGCAGCTGGAGGAACTAGAGAAAGTATTCCAGAAAACTCACTACCCTGATGTCTATGTAAGAGAACAGCTGGCTCTGAGAACAGAGCTCACTGAGGCCAGAGTCCAGGTAGGAACCCAGCTTCATCATTTCCATGACAAGTTGTACATTGTAGGAACTGGTAAATGACGCTCTTGAGGATTGTACAAAAGCTTATAAAGCTAAAGTAAATAGCTCATTTTGCTTTATTTCTTTACGGATGTGAGTTTTTATGCTGCAATACTAAAATAACTTGTTATTTTTTTAAATGGTTTGTGTTGCTGTTCTAGAAACTTGTTTAAAGGATGAGAAAACAGCATTGATAGTAAAACAGTCTTGATCTCTGGTAGTCCTGTTTTACTGTCAGCATTTTAGACAGTGACTACATAAAGTATTGCCTGTAGAGATCCCATTAAAGAGTTGCATGCAGTTTAGATTCACGACAATGCAGAACTTGGACACAGAGGATTCTGTGTGTGTTGCAACGTGCAAAGCACAATTTAAAAAGGAATCAAATTCCTTGATTTCATCCAAAGCATATGCAGTGAAACTGCACATACACAAATCTATATAAATACACGTGTATGTGTGTGTTTGTATCTTGTGTAGAGCAAGGAAGTTATCATTTCACTTCTGTTGCATGGAATAAGCTTAACAAAATTGGGAAGTGTATTTTCTATTTTTAAGCTTGCATATCCAATAAGTAATGTTATTTTAAGTTTTGGAACAAAATGTACTGTTGACCGCTTAGTGCAGTATTTGACTATCTTAACTGCGTACAGAGTTGATTCATTCAGTATGTGCATTCAGTGGAGTAATCTCAACAATATTTATGGCTTCGGATGCATAATCATAGGAAAAGAAGCTAAATATCCAGGAAATGCAGCCCTTTCCCCATTTAGAGATCTTCCCTTAGAAAAGGGTGTGAGCTGCATTTCATGAGCTTATCCTGTTTTTAGAGATCTTCTCTATTCTGGTAATACTCATCATTTCAGTTTGGGGAATAGCAGTCCTGTCAATTCTTACAGACTGCGATGAATTTTTTTAATTTAGAGACTTGAATATGATAACAACTTCGCAACTTGTAATCAAACGCATGCATTCATGCATATAAAGACGTCAATGTGCATGCATGCAACTGAAGTTAAACCAGAATCACTTTTAGAAACTAAAGCAGCTAATTAATTTTATAAAGAAGTGTTCTTTTCATGTCTATTCAAGCAGACAGCATGTTCACTGTTATTGGAAAATAGAGGGCAAAATTATGTGTCGGTCACATCGATAGAATATTGCCGATGCTGGTGGAGCTTAATTCAGTGGCTTTTAACTCTTCAGGCTCTGTGCAATCCCTCTCCCTCTGAATTTCATGCTGTTTTCCGAGCATGACCTCCATTCATTTGCATTTAATCTTGATTAAAAAAAAAAAAAGCTTGCATAATGTTAAAACACTGTTCTTACAATTGCATAGTTCTGGGATAATGAGAATGTCTCCAAGAAAGCATTTATAGTCAGAACAGGGAGAGGACAATAGGGCTAAAATGTGTCAACTGACTTTTTGTCACATTTTCCAAGTTTTAGAAGCTTTGTATGATAAAAGTATTAAAAATAATACAGTAAATGTAAAACTGCTTGTTTGCAGCAGACTTTCACAGATTGTCTGTTTCTATTTTATTTAAACGTGTTCTCCTCTTTCTTAAAAGATAACTGATCTTTGCATTTCTCATACAGTAAATATGAAAGGAAATGGTGATCATTTTTATCCAGAGTAGCAACAGTATTCCATCACAAGATTAAGCAATTTAAAAGACCTTACGTCATTAGAAGCAAGCATCTGGCAATTCAAGGATAACAAGCAGCAGATTTTTACATTGCTTTGTGGAGGCAAATGGTTATTTTATCTCTGCCAAGAGTCAGTTTCTAGTAAAGTGATGTAAACAGAAACATTTTAGGGGATTGTCAAAGGAAAGAAACGTGTGCCTTTTTTTTTTTTTCATTTAGTTACTATGAATTCAAGCAAATTGTTTGATTTAGTTTACCAGAGTGATCAGCTGGATACTTTACCCCCATTTCCCTTCACCGCCATTTCATCAACATCCAGTTCAATATTTGTTCTGCATACCTGCAGAGAGTGCCAACCTGAACCTAATTTATCTAAGTTTTTCTCTTTCCTGATTCATGTCAGTGAAGTAATTGGCACCCATTTTAAGGAGATTGCCAAGGTCTTTTTTCAATGAAAGTCTCATGACTAAATTCCCTTACCGTGTTTTTGATGCCTCCTGTGGAGACAGATTTTTTTTTCCTTCATTCTCTTTTCTTTTCTTTTCTTTTTTGCTGATCCTCAGCTGTTGTAAATAATACAAATTTACCAACAAGGTCCCTAACAATATATACTCAGCAGTTATGTGCATGGGCCTTACTTTGATTGCCGAGTACCTTTTAAAAGATACTAAATTAGCTACAAGTCCTTGGGAATTAAAATGAGGAAATTTATGCTCTAGTTGCTTAAGCAGAATCAAAGGACAGTTGAGTTCTCCAAAGATCAAGGCAAAAAATGAATTATAAACCAAACTGCTATTTTAAATATTGCACCATCAGGGATCAGAAAATATCCCTCAAAATGGGATTCACAGGCAGTGTCTATATATAAAATAAAAATCTCTTCATGTATGTAGTACTGTTAGTCGTGTAACTTCTTTTAAAGAAATTGTTTGCTCATAGCTGAACAACAAAGTTTTAGTTGGATAATATTACTTTTATAAAGCAACAGCTACTTTTCTTCACAATCCCTTTAATTCATCAGGGTAAGTCTTAGCCAGTCCAAACTAAACTGTTTGAAAGGAAAAAGGAAAGTTTTTTTGAAGTCAACAAAACAACGACGGATATCAGCACAGTAAGAACTGTGCATGTAATAGGTTTTAAGGTAACACCTGATGCTCAAAATATTACAGAACAGTCCAAAGTTTGTTGAAGCATAAGGAAAATAGCTTTCAGTTGACAAGAAGGCACTGTTCGGGGTCTAAATTTTTTCATGGTCTAATGCAAAGTACTATTCTTTAGTTTTCCATTGTCAGAAACAGATATCACTTAAACAAATGTGAAAAAATGGCACCACAGTTTTAAAACTGTGTTCTCATGATATTTTTATTATCTTCCTGCCATGTTAGTTTTCCTTATAGAAACCTTTTCTGCAGCACAGACTACTGTCCTGCTACCAGCTTAACGTGCCTTTTCATTACTACTCTTGATAATTATGTATAACTTTAGAAGGCAGATCACATATAGTCATACCTAGTGGGTGGGCATGTGAAAATAAGAGGAAGTTTCTTAAGTTTCTTTAACATTTGACTTGCTACTACTTGGTAATTTTCCTCTATAGAACTGAACTCCGTCAAAATTATCACTGTCTGACAGACTGACTTTTCTTGTTTCTCTTTTTTTTTTTTTTTTTTTTTTTTGACACAAGAAAGGAAAAAGTGTATACTTTCAAAATAGCCAGAAATAACTCCAATAGGTATGACACTGAAAAGGTTGAAACTATAAGAAATTCATCCACAGGTGGAGAACTTCTCTTTCTTAGATAAACAGAAGTTTTTAAAGTCACTGTCCAAAATCTTTTGGCTTTTTTCTAAGACTGTTTGCCCAGTATGTAATTAAGTTTACCTTGATGATTATTTCCTCATATGCTATAGGTTTGGTTCCAGAACAGAAGAGCAAAATGGAGGAAAAGAGAACGCTATGGTCAGATCCAGCAAGCTAAGAGCCATTTTGCTGCCACCTACGATATATCTGTTCTTCCAAGGACTGATAGCTATCCTCAGGTATGGTAAAATCCAAGTAGTACTTTAGTTCTACATTTACCTTCTCTTCCATCTCTAGGCACACAAGTACACACAAGATGAATGAAGACTTTTGTGTGTTGAGTTTTCTGTGTTGTTTAGACACTCACAGGACCTGCCCCTGTGAATAATATTTCTAACATTTAATCAAATAATTAATTTTTGAAATAAGTATTTTTTAAGCAACAGGTTTAGGAGCTGCAGAATTTTGCATCATTTGTGTCTGAAAATGGCTGGCAATATAGTTATACAGCTAAGTCTTTTCTGCACATAAAACTATGTGGGGGTTTGAATCACTTTTAGGTCCATCACAAATTCTGAATGAAGATTAGAGACATGAGATTGAGAAGAATGATGTAATTTTGACCACAATAAGATCAGGATTTCCCTTCTGGTCTATTTGTAATCACAGGCAAAAATGTCTTAACAACTGTGGTCTTGTATGCTTTGGTAAGATAAAGTGTAAACCATGTGATCTGTAGACAACTTCCTTCTGATGTATTAATCATGCACCATTTCTTTATGGACCTCAATAGACCGTTAAATACAACAAGTCTTCTACTGGCATGAAACCATATTATGGCCACATATAATGAGAATTGAATGCATATGGCTGAGAAAGGGAGGCAGGGAGACAAGAAAGCTCTCTTGGACCGTAGTAGTTTGTTTATTTATTTATTTGTTCTTTTTCAGTGCTCTGTTAGTATATAGTAAGGTATACTGTGTAATAAGATCATAATCTTCTATCTCTGTTCTCCAGTCCTTTGATTTACTGCCTTGCCTCACTCTCTGCTATTCTTTTTTGCTTGCTTGATTTAGTACATTGAATACCTTTATTTTGAAGTATTGTTTTCCATGTCTTTATCTTCCCATTGCTTTTACCACATAATTAAAAAAAAAAAAGGTACCATACAAAGCAGAAATCTTGTAATAGGTCCCTGTGGTAAAGTCCTTCCACTGCTTGTGTCCAGATGCTCCTCTAGTTCATTAGGAAGCAAGGTCTCTGACAGCCTTAAAAATATACTCATACTCTGTGTGAGCTTGCTTTGAGTATGCTCTACATTGACTGAATGTGAGTAGCTTTGAAACAGAGGCCTTGAGCCTGCGCATCATCTACTTAGCCTAAAATGCTTTTAGTTTGAGAAGGTTGCATGTTACTATTGGTGCCTGGGCCAAAGCTGGCTTGTGTTGCAGCAGCTCAGAATAAGAGCATAACCATTTCATATTTGGTGGCATTTATGCTGGACTGGTTTTATTATATAATGTGCATTAGCCCAAATTGCATCAGCAACCACTGCATGACACACTCTGCGTTTAAGTAGGAGGACCCAACATTTGGTTGAGACCTTTCTAAGTGGAGGTGTGCAAAAGGGTCTTAGAGCACTCCTAGGCAGATTCACAAAGACATAGGTGCTCAGTCACTCACAGATGTCACTCAAGGTGCTCAAATATCTTTTGAAGTCCTTCCTGACTTACCTATAGCATCACAATAGATGATACAAGGCATAGTACTTAAGCTTTGGGCTTTCTATTCCTGACTCAATAATCTAGACTAAATTTTGTATCTTCAAGCTCATCGTGTATTTTTAGGAGGACATAATATAGAAGTTTTCCCAACTGAAGGTTTAATTAGCATAATATAATAGAACAATGCAAGCCATTGGTAAGCACAGAGGATGGTTGCCTTAAAATGAATGTTTTAAAAAGAACAAACACTTTTTTTTTTTCAGTTATATGAGAATATACCTCATAAAAGTCTAATCCCAATGAAATACCTACTTTTTACTTTCAGTTTGATAAAATGAAGAGTGAATTCACTGCCTTTCTATTTATGATTAAAAAAACCTCAACAAAAATACTTTCCTGGGCAAATGACAATTAATTTTTAGCCTGGCAAAACTTTCTATTGTTAATTTATAAGTTCTTAAAACCAGAAGATTGAAATGGAAACATTGGCATCATACTCTTAAATAAAGCATTTCTAAAATATGCAGAGATATAAAATGTATAATCATTCATAAACATAAATATGCAGTACTCACCTACAACTGCAGACTAACACACTGCAAGTAAACAGGCAGGCATGAGCATATAATTGAGTTTGGTCACCTGAACAAGGAAGTTTTGTTGTACCATACCTCATGAACAGGAGCAAGGTGTGAGTTCACTTTACATTGACTATTTCAATTGAGTACTTGCATGCATAGTTTGGTTCCATGATAAAAACAAGGTGGTTTACTTCTCAGTGAAGAAGGTAGCTACTTTGCTGCATAGTGGAATATGAAGAGGTGTCCTGGCAATTATCACAGAACAGACAATGCAAGTTCACATTCTTGCTAACCTGGTGGTAATTCTTCATAGTTTCACATACTTACATCTTCATCTTCAATAAAACCATATCTGTCTCATATACATAACATTTCTAATGAGAATAGTGGAAACAATTAAAATCTGTATTAAAAACAATGACCACTAACATCTCTACATTCAAATCTTTTAAACTAGTTGTCCATTTATAAGTGCCTCACTTGTGGAAAATAAATATACAGTACATGACCGACTATAAACTCATTTGTCTATCCCACAGTTCAGGCAGAAAGAGATATTTAAAATTGTTATCGGCATGTTTTATTTTAGTGTTATAGATTTATTTCCAAAACAATTCCATCATTTCAGTGTAGTTAATTCAAGAAAAGAAATCAAATATCCTTTTTATCTTTTCTTCCCATCCCCGCATCCCATGTACAAGCACTTTTATTGTGACGCTGATATGAGTAAATGTTAGACAAGCTTTGCCATACTTTTGAGTAAATAGCTTTTCTTGGGGATTGTAGAGCACAGATCACGAGAGGTTATTTATGAAGCCTTTATTAACATAGGGGAAAAACAGACTCCCTGTTGCTGGCAAAAAACCAGCATGAATGCTGAAAAACGATTAAATCAAGCTGAGACCTTCACTGATGTGTGGCACAAGGAACAGGAACAAATGTGATTTTCTGGTGTGCATTATAGGAATTTGCAGCCTGAAGATATCTGTTTTGAATCCCACCACAGATACGTTCACAAAACAGACATCTAACTTACATTCCTGCAAAAACATCAGTCTCTTTTGCAGTCAACAGTGTGGAGACCCCTGCTTAGCCTCTTCACCGATTATTTTCATCAAATACAAATTAAGAACATGATGCTGCTATGCATCATATAACTATATAAACCCAAAAGCTTTTCCAACGAGGAAATGATCTTTTCAGCTTATTGCAGATAGAAGGTTGGCTCTGAATCAAAGAATGGTTGATGGTGAGGGATCTCTGGAGGTGATCTGGTCCAACCCTAATTTCAATAATATGATCTAATTTTGCTATTAAATTGTACATTTTAATCTTTGAAATAGTAATAAACAATTTAGGTTTCATTGTTTTGTTTTTGGTTGTTTTTCTTTTTTTTTTTTTTTAAACCTAGGTCATAATTGTTTGATTTGTTAATTCAGTCTAACCCTAATTATTTTCGCACTATATTAACTTTACATGTTGCTTATTGTGCAAAATGGTTGCTTAGATGGCTGCCAAGAAGTTCATTGTCTCTTAAACTGTCTAAATTCTGCAAATACGCATCTTCCAGTAATCATTCTAGTAACACCTGGTTTGCAGAAGAGAACAGTTAGTGCAATATTTCAGGACAATCATCTATTTTCCATGTGTTTTTTCTAGGCTTTAACATTGAAAATTCCACAACATTGCTAAGTTTTCATTCAGATAAAATATTTAACTTTTGAAAACATTATACTGAAAATCAGTTTCTTCTAAGAAAATATCATTTAAAGTAGTTTTAATTCATTTTAGTAAAAGATTTCAGCTTTATTATTTTCAGTATTTAAGCTTTAAGTTTCTCTTGCAGATGCAACATGTGGTTTAAGTCATCTTAAGTACACTCAGAAAAAGATTTCACTGGTTAAATCTTGTCCCAGACATTTTGAGACTCATTAACTAGTAATATTCTGCTGATGGTATGAAAGCTAAGAGGCAGCATCTCAACATCGGCTGGAAAATGGATGCAGATTTACTTCATGGAGGTGTTTATTTCAACTCATCTCAGTAAATGCTAGTACACAAGCAGTACAACATTCAGTTACCTAAATTCAGTTTCCAGGGTTATTAAAGATGTCTTATGATATCTGAGACACAGTGCTGATGAATAGGACTTACATGAAATATGCATCCTTTAGGGGCGGCAGCTGGTGGCCAGATAGACATCTGTGTTTAGGAAACTTAACCAAATCTCCTATGCCAGAGACTGGTTACTTTTAAAGTTGGTGAAAATCTGGTCAATTAAGTTTTCTCTGCCTAAAGTATAAGGTAAAAAAGTCCATCACTAGATTTTTTGTAGTCCGTCTATAAGCATTTTAAGGTTGCTATGAGGTCTTATCTGTATAAATATAAATGCACCAGTACGTAAATAAACATTAAATTGTATCCTTGAAAAACAGCTATAAAGGGTAATGTTTTTCCTCACCTAGGCTATTTTCACACTTTGCATCTTCTAGCTTGTTCTTCGAGTCTACTTCGTGTCCTTCTTTTAAATTCTTTTGAAAGGGTCTTTCCTGTCACACCATTATACTTTTCCTCTTACTATCATGTGTGAAATGTATTGTTTGTTTCCATTATTCACTTGAAAATGCAGGCAAGAATTCGATAGGACTGAATTTAACTTTTTTTATTTTTTGATGGAAAATGTCAGCCTTCTGCAGATGGGAATCCCAAGGAGACAAAAGTATTTCAAAGGTAGGGTAACTAGAATGATACGGAAGGTATAGAGAGAAGGGAGAATGCTGAAACCTCAAATATAGAAGGAAGAGGCTGAAGTTTACGTTCCATCCACCAGACTGATAAATCAAATTAAATATGTTGAACAGCATGGCATCATATGATTTGTTTTGGCAATCAAAGAGTGTAGAAGTGGTATCAGTATACATGTGTTATGTACTAAGTCCTTGGATCATCATTACAGTTCTGCGCTTGCCTTAGTACATATGGGTAATTCTCATTAGCAATAATCAAAGTTACATGGTCCAATTAAATCTTTCATATGGTGTATATTAGACACCACATGTTATGGGACTTTAAAATTCTTTTAACTGTAGTAGACATATAAATGACAGTTAATCACAATAGTTCATTAGGGCTATGGGTACACTGATTAAGTAGGAGTAGATGTGGTAGACATATCTGAGCTAGCTTCAAAGAAGTTTTATCATATACTCATGCTGTCTAGCTGCGACAGTGTGGAGCTCAGGCTGGACCACCACCTGGATGGTATGTTGCTTTGCTGCATATGTGCTGACTGTTGCGTTGCTGTGGCTTATCTGCCAAAAGTAACGCTTCTAATCTTTTTGGGTGGTGTCTGTTCCACAGAAAGTAGTTTGTGCGCTGTAATTTTCATTTATTTATTTATTTTTTTGTTCTATGCCATCATTGTATGTGGTCCTCTTCAGGGTCTCAACATTTGGTTTGTTACTTTATTACTTTTTTTATGAAACATGTATATCTTTAAGTGTGTGAGTGACTTTGCCTGAGGCTTAGTTATAAGGCAAATCCATTTTTTCCTGAGATACAAACTTTTTAATAGTATTTTTTAAAGTATGAAATTTTATCTTTAATTGTATCACAGAAGTGCAATATAAGTAATTCTTATTGTAACTGGCCCTGAAATTGCAGTAAGGAGAAGTTACAGTTTAGATACAAAACATCCTATAGAAGAATGAAAGATTGATGACTTTTTGAATTGTGAATTATTTTGCATTTAAGCAAGCTTGTTGAGAATGGAATCAAAGCAACATGGTTTTATTTCACTCACTGTATTTAAGGTCTAAATATGGACTGAATGAGACTATCACACATTTTAGAGCTGTAACATTGAGCCTCTTGCTACCAAGGGCCAACTTGCATTTTATGGGCTTATCTGAAAATGTTGTATGCAACTCTCTCATAAGTACCTGACCCCAGACCAGTACAGATGATCTTCATGTGTTCATTAGGTCCATAAAAAATGATGAGAAATTACACCAAAAAGCCTGTTGTCTCAATATAAATGAAAAAATACAAGGGTGGTAAATCCTTGGAGCACAGAAGTTGCTGTATCTCTGTAGCTAGAGCTACTCAAAACCTGTCTAGATAGGCTATAAGTAACCTGATCTAAATTCAACGTTACCTGTGAGAAAGGGTGTAGAATAAAAATCCCAGAGGTCCTTTTCAGTTAAAATTATTCTAGGAATCTATGATTCAAACCCAGGAATTATGGGTAATCTCTGCCCATAATTTGGATTCCATTCTTAAGAGCCTTCCAGTAAAAAAATGCGGCGGCAAATGGCAGACCAAATTAATTGAGCTGATGGACTAGGAATAGCCTACAGATCATGAGTTGTAAACTAGCAGTTTTGAGCAGTTTAACAACTATTGCATTTAATCTGCCTAAAGTACCACGTTGTGCAAACATAGACTTCATGTCTTCTCACAGTGCAAGGATTGTTGCTTCACACACAGAGGAGTGACAAGAATTAAGCAAATAAGCCTCTTTGACATTCACTTTTTCTATCATTAAGCAAATTCTTAACTGTTCAGTTAGTGTCACTGTTGTCTCCCTTGCAATGTCCAGTAACATCCTGAAAACAGAGTCAATGTTAGTTTCTAATTACTTACTAGATTGATTAAAATAACATATAACATGACACGACATGACATAGCATACATTATGTAATATAATAATAAAATCACAAATGATAACTTACTACTTCATATCTAGAAAAATTTTAAAAAATTATAATTTTGTTTCTCATGTGAAACAATAAAACATATGTCCACTCAAATAGAAGCCGTGTGTCCTCATGTTGGAAAAAAGACTCCAGTCTGTATAGGCAGGTGGCTCAAATAACATGAGTCAAGACATTCGGTGATGGAGAACCAAAGCTGGGTAAGTGATAGTAAAACTCAGAAAATGTGGAGATTTGAGTTTATGTGATTTCTCCAAGTGTTGTGGAAGATGGCTGCAGCTTCAGAAGCTTGAAATTTTAAGAGGAAAAAAGACACCAAGTGGGATGACCAATTACCTCAGCTAATTTTCCTCTGCAGTGTCAAGCAGAAAGTCATATGCTTAGGAAATGATATCATAACCATGTTAACAACCGTAACTCTCCAGTTATGTTCTTGTCACAGTTATGAAATCCTACTTCTTTTTGCTATCAGGAAGGGTGTGTATATGTGTGTGTGTGTTTGTGTATAAACCATACAGTAGATAAATATATTGAAGGGCTCTGGTAATTTCATGGTAACCACAAAAGCAAAGCTCAAGTTGTTTGTGATGTTAACAGAAACCAGAGATGTGCTGTATGTATAGCCTCATTCACAGACTCTGAATTGCCTTTTATATAGTTCATGGATCACACAAGAGTTTAAGAGGAAAAATATTTTCTTTAAATTCATGTACATAATGTACCTTTTCCTTCCAGCATACCAAAAGAAGGTCTTGTAATTTTGACTTATTGTAAAACATTACTACATTTATTTTTAACACAGGAATGCCTTCTGCACCTAAATTTCACTACAAGACATTTATGTTGTAAATCCTTGCTAAGAAATGAAAATCTAATATCAAAAGTGAAGTTACTCAAACAACTAAAATGAAAAAAGTTGATATGACTGAAACTATGACTGATTCTTTTGAAATGTGTAATTGTCTCATGAGAGAAGATGTAAAGCTTTCTTAGCATCTTGTGGCATTTCTGAAATTAAGTTTATTATTTTGGATTCCTTCCTCTAAGGAAGAAACCTAGGGCACCCCTTTGAAAATTTTAGGAATGAATCGCTTGTTCATATATTTCTTTAGCAAGACATTGGTATGTTTTAGGATTTGCAACTGAATTCTCATTTACATCTGTGCAATCTCACTGAAGTTAAATTGAAAGACATTTGTCTAGGATAAAAATATCAGGAAAATTGGTGGCACTAAACTTAGTTTACTGCAATCCAAACTACTAGAAATATGAAAGGAGTGACTTTGTGATACGTCCAGACCATATAGGTTATTGGGCGCTTTCAGACTGAACCTCCGAACCTTTTGAAGTCTTCCCATCATGACTGTATTAAAGGCAAATTCGTGAGTGTTCCTATTTAAACAGATGTTTTGGGAAAATTCTTCCTATAATTATATCTGCGCAGATTGGGCAACTGCAGCGTTTGACATACTGTTTCTTAGAAAGAAATCTTAGTAAGTCAGATAAATGAAACTTTGTCATGTATGAGTTAGCTTCTTCAGAATTAGCTCCTTCATTAGATGCTGCATAGATGAACTAGTCTCTTCCAGGGCAAATTCATCCTGTTGTGAAGGTTCTGAGACTAACCATTAGGCCTGGAAATAGCATCAGAAAGAATGGGGTTCTGACTGCATGTGTTTAAAATATTTAATTTTATTTATTTTCTTCCCCTGAATTCTTTTTTAGCTGTATCAGCTCCCTGTTTCAGTTCAGTAAAGAGCTGCACCAGCAAAACAAACTGAAATGGAACAGAATGGAAATAGGTATGGGTGACTTGTTTTGTAGGAAGAAAGGGAAAGAAAACCCCAACAGTTCCTTAATCTGTCACTGCTTCTGCAAGAAACGTATATGTAACTGTGAGATACAATAAAGTACAATTAAAACTTCTAGTGATCCTGAAAAAAGAAGAAAAAAAAGAAGATGATTTTTGCATGGATGACTGGGTTTCTGATCTTCTCGATTCATGATTGAGACAGAACGTGTGCAGCTTGGGCTTTTAAGCAAAGTAAAGATGTTCTCTGGATCTTACAGGCTTTCAGCTGCAATCTTCTTTACTACTCCCCTCTGCACTCTAATCACAGGTTTTGTGGCTCCAAACTCATTAAGTCTGAGAAATCAGTAAGTCTTATGAGCCATAATAGACGTGGTTCAATGCAACAAACTTTCTTAAGCATGACAATGGTTCATGTAGGTCCAGATAAGATAAGTCCTTTAATCCCCAGATAAACCACCTGTTCCATAAAGATTTAAAAAGAAAAGGTCTCATTATAAGTCAAATATGGCTCAGGTGGGTTAATTAAGGCAACTGAGCATCATATCAAGCTGCAGAGTTTCCCATGGGTTGATGTTTGAGAGTCTTCTAAAAACTGCTGAAAATAGGAGGGAAGGATGAGAACTAGAAAGTTCTGAAACTCTCATTAGATTCACTTTCCTCCTGTTGATCTCAGGAGGCCGACAAGAAGGAAGAAAATTCCTCAGTATTCTTCCCCAGGCATCTTATTCACTCCCTTACCTCTCAGCAGACCACTTAAGATATACAGGAGCAGATGTCTGAGGTGTGCGCAACTAGCTCATGTGTGTGTATGTGGAAAGGCAAACTGCATTCGAGTGAGTGGCTGTGGAAGTGTGTGTGCCTGTACATATGCATATCTGTGTGAACAAGGAGTTGGGACGACCAGGCTTTTGGGGAGATGTGTTGCTAACACATGGCTTTTCCCCAGCCTTTTGGGGAGGAAGAAAACCAGAATGGAGTATCTACTGGTTCTTCTTTTGCTGCTGGAATTGCTAAGGAGCCCAAATTAATTTGTCAGCTCCTGATGACCCCTGCTAATACAGGTGTTCAAAATATTAACTTTTAAAATAAGACTGTATTTCTACCTCCCTATCTGCACTAGATCTCAGCTTGATTAATTCAGTGAACCATAATTTATCTCTTTAGCTTGTTTGTGGCTTGGTGGATATGTGTTCCTGCAAAGTACTTATACAATGGGAAAAAAACCAACTCAGCACTAGAAAAATGTTTTCATTCTCTGTGTGTGTATGTGTGTGTCTGTCATAATTCATAGTGCCTTGACCTTTAGTTTGGCAGAAAAAAACCTCCACACAGTTAGAGTTAACCTACATATCTTAAAAGCCTAACTTCCTTTGTCTATGGATTTGGAATGTGAAGACAAAGTTAAGTTTGAAGTGATAATTTACAGCTCTAACCAAAGAGTAATTTCAATTGCTCCAGTGTACACCAGTGAGCAAAGACATGTGGGCTCAATCCCAGTGCATGAAAGCAGTGATATAATGAACAGGCAACAGATTCTTAGGATGAAGACAAATTTTGCAAAGTAAAACAAAAAGAAAAGGATATAGTTACTAGCTGAGAAGTTCTGTAATGTGAATGAAAGTTACAAATGTCTTGTAAAATGATGTTTGTACATTTTTAAAAAAACAGCGTTCAGGAAAGAGATATAAGTAGAAGTGGAGAAGAAATATAAAGCTATATTTTGTATAATGGTGAGTGCAAGTGAGAAATGACTGAGGAAGTTGGAGTATGCCAGAAATTATATCCATATAGTATGGATAAAAAAGTATCCATGATAGAGGGATATAGAGTCTAAAAAACAAGACAGCTGCTGACTGCAAAATTTGATTAAATCAAAGTGAAAAAAGGAGGAATGAAAGAATGCACAGTCTGAGATAATGACAGGAGCTGACTTGTGCTAGGCCTTGAAAATCTTTCTGTCTATTCATCTAGTGAGAAATAAGTGAAAAATACCTATCCATAAAGAGCATCTATACATAGATGATAGGAGACAGCCTGAGACTGAATAAAGCTTCAAGTGAGTGCCAAGTACAGAAGGCATTACACATCAAAGCTTGAATACATGATTACTGCAGATCTTCGGCAGACATTGCTGGTAACCACAAAGTTTGTGTCCTAGTCTGTCATGCAGCATTTTCCAGGGGTGCACAACACACCCAGATAAGACTGAAAAAAAGTACCCTCAAATATAATCCTGTATAAAAACATCATGAAAGAATTTCTACCTTAAAACCATCTTTGAAGCAACTTTAGGAAAAACTCTCAGAGGTATTATCAACCATGCCTGTATTTTATGGATTAATTTGTTTTCAAGCAATTACACAAGGCTTCTCAATATTTAATTTTGCAAATACTTGTTGGGTTTTATTGCTTGAGAAATTCTGGTTTGTTTTGTTCACCCTTTTATACTGTTTCCTACAATTATCATAAGAAAAAATTGTGATGAAGAGAAGCTTTTACAATGAAAACAGCTATGATAATGTGCATTCTTTTGACACCTTTTCTTTGAAATCAGTTGTGTGCTTCCGCTGATTTTACTGACTGGCTGGGCTGATGGCATCCTGAGGTCCAATGGTAAACACTCCAGGTAAAGCCACAGAGCAAGGAATATGATTCAGCAGCCCTTACTTTTAAGTGAATGATCTAGTATTTTGACTCAAGTAATGTCTTCTTGACTCAGGTAATGTTTCCTTGGTGTTTTCCAGTATTATTGCAGAGTACTAATTAAGAACTTTTGGCTTGTTTTGGAGAAGAACTAGTAATGGATGTATTAAGTAAAGCAAAGTAAGCATTGCAGAAAACAAAAGATGAACTATCTAAACTGAATTTTGTTCATTTTATATGTTCCAGATTCAGAACAATCTGTGGGCAGGGAATACGGCTAGCAGTTCTGTGGTTACTTCCTGCATGCTACCACGAGACACATCCTCCTGTATGACACCTTATTCCCATTCACCCCGGGCAGATTCTGGCTACACAGGCTTTTCAAACCACCAGAATCAGTTCAGCCACATGCCCCTCAATAATTTTTTCACTGACTCTCTACTTTCTGGGGCAACCAATGGACATGCTTTTGAAACCAAGCCGGAGTTTGAAAGGAGGTCCTCAAGCATTGCAGTTCTACGGATGAAAGCCAAAGAGCATGCTGCCAATATTTCCTGGGCTATGTAATATAGCAATACCCTTTCTTAATTGCCTTTTTTTAATTTTTTTTTTAATAGTAAACTGAAAACATTTTTATTTCCCATATTTAAAGGACACAACAATAAGCTGCTCTGTGCGGAATGCTAGAAAACACAATATACACGATGTCTGCTTAAACAAACGCAATATAATATTTAACAATTAACCAAGAATAAACCAAATAGATTTACCATGCAACAAGCTCAACAAGCCCTCTTTGTTTTGGTTTTCATATAGAAATATGTTTTGTTGTACCAATTGATGAAATATGATTATAGAGCCTGCAAGAAAGAATAAAATTCTAAAGCAAATATGTCTACTCCATTGGTTTTTAGCAGTCCTGTGTACAAATTTAATGCTTTATAAATGAATACTTCATAAGGGAACAACTCTGTAAAGGAAAATAAATTTATTATGCTAAAACCATGAAGTAAATCCCTAAGCACACCACACAGAGAAGGAAATATATGATCGTTCATGTTGTAGGTGGAATTTGTAGACTTAACTCATTGCTGCTGCTCTGAGCCAGCATATTATAAAATGCACGTTATAAAGTCACTGGAGTTATATCAATATACAACTAGTGTAATGAGAGTAGAAGCTAATCCTTTATTTTATGGACCTGAGTGTGTTTGTACTAAAGATAATGAGATTATTTTTTTTTTTGCCAAACATATCACTAAAAGCAGGATCACAGCGTTTAATACAGTTTTCAAAGACATGCATAGATTATATAAGTCAACAAGTGTTTAAAAGAAAAATTTAAGGTTGCAGATTGGACATCTTGAAACTTAGGTGACTAGAAAAGAACAAGGAATAGTACTGTGCCTCTTTCATCAGAACACAGAACTAGAAAAAAAGCACAACAGCAAAGTCTTACTTCAAATCCAGTCAGCTTTACTAACTGTTCTTTGTTATACTATGATAAACTGAAAAGAAAAAAAATCTATCAAGGCATGCCAGTTTCATTCTTTAACTGACCTCAAGATGTTATGGGTACATTTCATTTTTTTTCGGAGTGTAAGACTGGTTTGCTCCCTTTAAAATTGATAGGAAAAATCTTTTCAGCTGCAGTGGCAACAGGATTTGGCTCTCAGCTCCCAGCCTATCACAAAGGAATTAAAATGTCAGCAGACTTTCTGACATTTCTGGTAGAAAAAAAAAATAAAGTAGAAGAAAAATACTTTACATCTGGAGAATTACTATCTGCTTTGATTTACTTCTCCTCCCTTTCCCCTGTCACATTCCAGACTCCTTCAGATGAGTGAAATGTCAGCCTCTTTGAAAGCAACAGTCAGTCTCTCAGGTTCATAAAGGCAAAGTAAATTAATTGAAATAAAGAAGGACTTGCATGGCTGTGATTAGAGCAGGATACAACTCTCTGGGCGCCGCCTGCTCCTTCTTGCTTTTCTCTCTGGCTATTAGGAACAGAGTGGGGATTGAGGGGGTGAAGCGAAGATCAGGGAAGTGGATTTCATCACAGCAACTGCAGAACTACCAGTGCTCACAAAAGCAAACTCACAGGAACCCCCAAATTGTCTCTGCTCCCACTCAGGAGGCTAAACTTGGAAATAAAAATAGGGGATGGGTTCATTCTGTAATCTTTCAGTGGAATAAACAAACTTAACTTTGAAACTGTTAGGATGATTTGAAAATGAGAATTTTTCAGCAGATTTTTACGCAGCTGATTGAAAGCTGTCTTAATTGCCACTAGTAATATACTCAAAGTTTAACACATAGGTATACTCTACTTTGTGGTTTCCTAATTTTATTCTTTTTGTAAAAATTAACTTCAGCTTTGGCTTGAGGAACTGGGAAAGAGTATCATGGCTAGAATTTATTATTTCCTTTTTTTATGGTCTGTTTAGACAGCAGGAAAATGAGACTTACGATTTAAAGCAAAAATAAGAATTTTATTAGTACAGGTAAAGATACTAGTTTTATGCGGACACTTGTGCCACACGTAAGTGGTGGAAATAGAAGGGTTTTAGCAGGTCAAATTGTTTCCAGTTCTAATTTTTCTCTCTCTTTTTTTTCTTTTTTTCCAGTTTCAACATAATAATTTTTTAAGAGTGATATCCAGATAATTTTTGTTAGAGCACCATTGGTAGCTAAAGAAGCAAGAGTTTTGTTGGGAAACTGCAAACCTTTTTTATTGTTGGCTCTTTTTCAGTTTTCTTATTTATTTTGATAGCAGAATTTGCTATTATTTTCTTCCAAAATCCAGAAAAGTGTTCATTATGCAAGGCTTTTTATGCTAAGAGTAAAATTAAAAAATTCTCATGGATTTATTGCAGTGACAGAATACTCGGGAGAATAAACATCCATTTTCAAAAGTTTACAACATTTTTAGATGTTTGAAGCCTGCAATATCAAAGGGGGAAAATGAAAGACTATGTCATCTTCCTGATGATTTCAATTAAGTGAAAGGGATAAAATTCTAATGAATTCTTTATCCTCAATTTTAGCAATGGTAATTATTTGTTATATGTCACTAGCATAACTTTATGCATTAGACAAACAGGTATTCAACCCGTCATTAAACCTGAGGTGTGATAAGTTGCAGGCCTGCATTAAGCTTGTCATGCTCTTGCATCAGCCTCGTCTCAAAGAATGAATGATAGTCTGTTGGTTGCTGTGTTTCATTTAGCTAATGAAAAAGTATCTTCATGTTAGATGTCAAGTACTACAACAGGGTCACATTCTGCCACTTTTATTTAGCAGTGTTTTACTCCATGAGTAGATGCATTGATGTGAGTGAATCTACTCACATAGGCCAAATTGTGAATCACCTGTAAATATTTATTCACAATGGCCCCATTCATGCAAAGAACCACTCAGCACAACATGAGTAATCGGTTCATAATCAGGCCCAGCTTAAAGTACTATTCAGCTCTGGTGAGGATGGCAGAATCTGGCCCACACTGGCTTAAGGCCAGACTGAGATTTTTTAACCAAGATGAGTAGCTCCTTATTCCTCAAATAGTGCAAATAGCGGCAACAGGGCTATTTGTAGGGTTCTCTTTTTATAAGAAAATTCGAGGAAAGAGGCATTTTAGCATACACAAATAATTTCAGTTAGTTTCTATTTAACATGAATCATTTTATTTTTCACTGGACTATACTCCCACATTTGACAGGACTTGTGCTCTTGTGCTTTGATTTGATCCACTTAATGATTTCTTAGCATACACAGCTAATCTTTTCACTGCTTCTTCAACATGTGGCAAACGCACTAAAACCAAAAGGAGGTGATTTACATAGCCTTCCTGCCAGGTACTTTAACTAATGTTTGAGATATGTGATCATCATGCAATGCTAAGAAGAAAATTTATAGAACTTCTGGACAAAGAGTCCCTATCCTGTTAAAAAAGAAAGTGAAATATTGTAATTATTGCTCTGAAGAATTTGTGATGACATAGTGCTGTGCTGTTTTTTCTCCTATAACTGATTCGTCGACAATTTGAAAATGTTAAGCCTGTATTCAAACAAATTTTTGAACACATGTAAATTTATCTATGAAAATTGAAATTCCTCTTTTAGAGTTTTGCAGACTCACTAGAGTGACAGACAACAGTGAATTCAGCAGCTAAAGTCCCACTCTCCTTACCATAAAGATGGTCAGAAAAGTTTGATAAAACTGATTTCCACCTACAGTTTAATCAGCAGTGTTACATATCACAAGCACATATCAATAAAGACCTCTCTTTTTGCTGAGAATAAGCTGAAATTAACTATATTTCTCACTTCTTTACTGTCACAATATTTCACACTGTCAAGTGCTGAAAAAAACAGATCGATATGTTAAAGGCATTATCCTCTGACTGTGAACTTTATAAGGCCCTGAAGTATATGGTTAAGCAAATATGACCAATATTGTGCATTCAAGACTGAGATCCTTTAGCATGCTAGAAGTAAATGACTTTGTTTGCAAAGGAATTATATATTAATTAATTATTTATTAATACTTACAAATTATTTATTATTTACTAAATAATAGTTATTATTTATTAAATATTTATTAATCTGCATAATTTTCAAAATTACATGGATTAATATTTTATTGATAAATTTGTAAATATCAGAGATATTTAGAAATGAATGTTAAAACAGGCTGATAAGAGTCAGAACTCATTTAAAACATTTCTTAGACTGCTTAAATTAAAAATATTTCCAGGAGAAGTTCTTTCTGCAACAAGACACTGATTTTTTTCCCTTAACACTTTCTTACCTAATTAACAAGGGGCCCACTCATCTGCAGAACACACCATTCTTATCCTTCTGCAGTGATCTTTTTTAGATTTGGGTGGCATCAGAACAATAGTAAGAAATTTTGAGTTATCTGAAGCTTGGTATCCATTTATTTTATACCACTTTTCAGTAGCCTGAAGAATCTGAAATATACGTATAGTTTAACTAGCTCTACATCTGCTTTGTATTGTCAGTGCAACACAAAACAGCTGTGGTACACTGGTGAATTATCATATGAAATACTGGTGGTATAAGCAAACTTAGTAAGTAAACATCCAGAATGTAAATTAGTGGTAGTTAAAAGAACATATTTTAGATTTAAATTGTGTAAAATAAGCAGCAGACTGGGCAAACACTGAATGTGAGGTGTGGATATGAGAGAAGGGCTGTGCAGGGAGTATGGGGGTATGATGACTTGGAATGACAGAATAATCTCCTGCGAGGAGAGTCAGGGTGCAGTGCTGGAGTAAGGAAGGAGAAAACTTAAACCCAATGTAGCCCTTCTTTTTTCCTTTTTCTTAAATTCCTGCATTTAAATCTCACCAGGACCTCTGAACATAAGATTTATTTTATTGCTTCTTCTCCTGTCTCTATTTGCAAGAACAACATGAGTTTAAAGGGAATATATAGAACCTCAAAAGTCAGTCTTGAAGAGGCAGGTCTGGTAGGTATACGACTGTCAATGCCAACAAAAACATATTGGGAAATTCAAAAGTAATTTTGGGAAGATGTATCTCTAATAATGAACTTAATATTTTCTTTCCCTGCATTTTTAAGGCAGAATGTTTTAAACACACTGATGGTTAGACTGGTGAGTCTACCAAATTCCTGAAACATGTCCTTTGCATCACAAATTCTTTAAACCTGATACAGCTGTGGAATGCAAATGAAGGAATATGTCACAGCGCTCTCACATAAGAGATATTTGAGATATTGGCCTATTTCTGCCAGTTTTACTCTTTTTAATAGCAATATAAAAATTATGTAGTTTCTCACCAAATGTTTAAATGCAGTCCACATGTAAGATGTCCTTGATTTTTTAATATATGAAAAAATCCAAATAAATGAGCCTTCATAATCTGTTATCTTCTGAAAGAATAAGGTCTGTTGTGAGGCCTCACACTCAGCAGCTCAAAGCTTCATCTTAGTTCATGCTGCCCACCTTCATAACAATGACTTTTCACACAGGAATAAAGAGTAGACTAGACTAATAAATACATCAGTCTATAAGCAATACTATTGGTTACAGCAAATGATGTAAGCACAAAAGATATAATTTGGAAAACTGTAGGTTATATGCTCAGGACAAACCCAATATTTTCTGACTGACTTACACAGTGGAACTTGGTAGCTCACAAGATCCTGTTAGATGAGTATTTTTCTGTACACCAGTCTTAACTACATCAGCCCTCCATAATCTAACAGCTGGCTGCTTTATCTCTCAGAAGCTGGGAAAATGATGGTTTCTGCATCCTTTAATTATGAAAAATAATCAAAATAGGCTTGATCTCCCTGCCATGTACTTTTATGAGAATGTCCGTATACGTGTACCAACCACAGCTTAGCTGGGCAAAGTCTTCTGCTATAATCCAGTAGTTACAAAAGATTAAATTCTTGCCCTCAAAATTACTCTGTGAATGAGCAATTCGCATTATATAATCAACATTATTTATTGATCTGGAAAGGGAAAACTAGGAAGGCTAAAGTTTTTTGTGTTTTTTTTTTTTTTTTTAATGGTTAAAAAGCAAAACCTTTTTCTTTGTTTTGTTTCCTTTTTTTTTTTTTTTTTTTTTTTTTGCTAAATCCAGTCTGGTTATGATTAGCAAGGTATTTGTAGGTGAAATAAGCTCCTGGTTAGCACATTCACAATATTTTTGTCCTTCTGAGAAAGAGAAGAGTACAGTTAAAATGAAAGCATCGTTAAACAGTGTCCTCAGAGAGAGACAGAAGTATCTGAATCTGTGTAAGACTGTATTTACTCAGGTGTATTTACTCAAATGATTTTGTTTCAGTTATTAAAAATGGAAAACAGCTGAGATCTTTGTGAAAATGACAATACAAAACATGTTTATTGCATTTTTCTTTCAAAGTGATATTAAGGGAACTCAGCTTCTAGAGTACTAAAAATGATTTTCTCATTATCCTTTATAAACATTTTAATATATAATGAAATGCATATTTACATATGGAAAAATCTGTCAGATGTCACTTGAACACATAGGATAAATAAAACACTGGCTGATCTTGGAAGTCTTTTAGAGCAAGGTCTGGAATAGAGGTCTAAGTTAGTATTATTTAGCAAATGGTTAAGTAGTATATACAATGAGAAAAGAAGAAAATACACTCATTGGCTGAGAGTTTATTGAGTATTTAGAGCCATAAGACTTGGTGTTGGCAAGAAGGGATGAAATTTCTGTAACTGCGCTCAAAAATCTTCTTATGATCAAATCCTCATTGAAGTTAAAGGGAATCTTGTCAGTGACTTCACTTAGGAGCAGAATATGATCCCTAATAGATTTACATAATAGATTTACTATGCTAAATCAAATTGTTCTGGAAAAACATTACTTGGCTTATACGATCTTTTTTTCCTTAGGTAATCTATTTAACTCTTTTTAAAATACTGAATTTTATTAAATCAGTGTTTTACATCTAATTTACTGCAGTAGTTTTCATGTCTGCGTCTGCTTCTTTCATTGTTGTTTTTTTAAGATTCAAATAGACAAGGACGGACTGAGCAATTATTTTTTGATTTTTTAGGGAGGACCTGTTCTAAGGATTGTTAGTTTTAGTTTGAAAACAGTTCTATGCATATGCTAAGTTGCTAGTCCAAAGGCAGAGCATTAACCCTTGTATAAACTAATTGGGCTAATTCTCTTCTGGAATTTAGGCAAATAATGTAACTGAGATAAACAGAGAGTCACTTATATGTTCACATTTATCTACACTTTCTATTTATACTGCTAAATGCTTAAAACAACACTGGCCCATAAATTTGCCTTTTCGTTCTCCTTCTTTTGGCAGTGTTTCTTACATGCTGCACTTTTAAGAGTGCAGTTCGGTCTCCTCTCAAATAAATAAGAGGCATGGAAGGAAAAAACTGCAGCTACAAAGTAGTTCTAACCCATTAAATGCAGATGGCCCACAGGGGGTTTAATCATAAGAGAGAGAACACACATCATGCTGAAATATAGAGCTGTTTTCTATCACTTGTTACCATTTGAATGTCTGTCCCAGGAAAGTGAATTCAATATATCTTCCTGGCCATCAGTTGCCCTTTGAATACTCCTTCTCTCTCTGATGTAGCTAGATTTCCCTTTAGAACATACAGAGATGAATGAGCTCTTACCACACGTAGAAGTGAAAGAAAACATTTCTTTCTGCACCAGAACAGATGAGATTCATCATTAAGAGAATGGATTTGACCTTGTCAAGTTGACCAAAGCAATTTATAAACAAACTCCTACAGGGGAGGCTACTTTTGGCCAAGTACTATATTAGCAGTGTTTTACTTATGCCCACTGCTACCTTACAATAACTTCACAAACAGGCTGACTTCCTGAAATATAGGGTGCTGAGAGATATCACAGATGTACCTAGAAACACTGGGGTAGCATAGGGTTACTTCCCTCCCTAGAGGCTGTATAGAAATATGTCCACCCACCTTGCTATCTCGTTCTTTGCAAATTTTGCTGATCACTGCTCAGATTAAAACTCCAATTGATGTTTAGCTTACGTATCAGAGAATATATTTATACTTCAATTCACCATTATTATATTGTTGTTTATATAAGTAACACCCATATGGAAGTTTGCGTCCAATATAAAAGTGAACGGCATTTACCTATCAGAACACTAGCGGAATAACAAAAGCAGTTCAGAGCGTGTCCATCTTATTTCCAGTGCTGGAAAAAGAATACAAAGAATCAGTGGCTTGCAACAAAGTTGTTTAGACCAGCTGATACTCCCAATTCTACTGATAACTTTTTTTCGTTTAATAGGTTGCTTAAACTACAGGTAGGAATTTTAACTCTCCTTCTCCCAAGCCTGTGCCACATATGATTTTTAAGTGAGAGCAGTGTTTCAGTGGTTACAAAAGCACAATGGCCCGTGTCTTTTTCTCTTATCCAATAATCATAAGAAAGTGAGAAAGATAAGGATATTCAGTGGCTGAAAGACAACCCTGTTGTGTGGGAAAAGAAGACTGTGACAATCCAAGGGAATGTCTGCCCGGTAAAGTGGAGGAAAGGCTCACTGAATGCATAAGCTACATATCATCAATAAGAAAGTTTTTACTATCAACTTCTAGGACATATCTCCCCATCTGTAAAAGCCTTAGTCATGTGAGCAGATCCAATAGTGTTATAATCTCCTCTTTGTCTCCAAAAAAGGAATCATGGAAAAATTGCAGAAGGAAAATTATAAAAGCATTTACTGTTCTCTTAGACTCACTTTTCCTATGGCATGAATGCAAACAAAAGAGGGGGAAAAAAAAAAAAAAGAAAAAAGAGTCACTACTTACCTCAAAATCTGCAGTAATAAGCCTGTGTATTGTGTACAGATAATATTTTATTGCATTTTTTTTGTGGATACTGCTTTAGAAATCATAGTTAGGGTTGATGACTGTGAGAAGGAGGGCTTTCTTCTAATATTCAGAAGCTTTAATGGAGTCCTTCAAGCCATTTCTGAGTCTTATATGACTAGCCAAGAGCTCGATACATATTTTAGCTCAGGAGAAATCTGTGATGTCCAAGTCTTGCCTGCTTCATCATAGAAGCTCTTTAATGTTCAAAAACCAGGGCAACAGTCAACTAGGTTTCATTGCCAAAAGATAATAGCAATACTGACCCTTCTGAGGTCAGAACAATGAAAATAATTTCCCAAGTCCTTAGAAGGCATTATATTGCATATATTCATAGCTGCTTAGCAGATTTATGCCTTATTCTTCACTAGGTTAAGTTCTCAAGGTCTTCTGCTATTAGACTGAGAAAAGGCCACTTGCCTGCTTCTTCTAGCTATTATTCATTATTCATGAACTTCTCCATCTCAGTGTATGCTAGGTGTTTCTGAGTCAAACAGGGAGATGAGGGACCCAGTTGCAATGTTAATATCCCTATTTTTATAATTGCATCTCATTCTGATTCCCAGAGTTGTAAGGAAGAACAGAGTCAGGACTTTGGACCTTGGACCTAGTATGCTTACACTGAAAATATACAAGTTCCAGAAAAAGGAAATGATTGCAACAAAGAACGAGTGATTGAGTACTACTGTGTAACTTATTTATCTTGACTCACATTTTTTATAAGTATGCATCTGTTTACACTCTTTAAGAGGGAGATCAAAGTTCATAGAGACTTTTTGCAGAGACTTTTTATTACCCTGGGAAGAAATTTGTCTTTTTTTTTTTTTTTTTTCTTTTTTTTTTTTTTTTGAGAAAACGTGGTTTATTATATCCCTTAAATGCAACAAAACCAAATCTGTCTCTCTCTACACTTTTGCATGCAAGACGGATGATACTTAGTAAAAGGTATTCTGTTATGTCTCAAAATTTCTCTTAGGGCACTAATTCATCCTGAAATCAGCTCTCTGAGTTTTCCTGCATTAAAATTCATTAGGATGCTTGCAGAGATAATATTCTGCTGCATTAATTTTGGTCTTGTGTATTAATGGGTTAATCACATTTCTGTTGTCTTTCAACTTATTTGATTCTGCTGGAAACCATAGCCTAGGATAAAAAGTACAATTTTCCATTTATTTGGTGTGCCAATATTCAGCTGAGGAACCTTGGGAAGTTGTCAGAGGCAAGAATTCTATAAACTGCAATGGCTTGCTATGGAAGACATTTTATTTATTTTAACTTCTCCACCTCCATAACTCTTTGGCATTCAATATGCATATATAAAGTGTTGCTGCTACTTTCCAGTTTGAGTTTAGAGTCCTTTGTTTTTATATGAAATAGTTCTGTTACATTTCCGTAGTATGTCAAAGCAAAATCAAGCTGCTTGTAACTTTTCAGGCTTTACACATCTCTGCTTTTATTTTGTTACTATGCAAGCTGATTGTAACCTATTATCTCTGCTTCATAAATGTTTGCAAAATTATATTCTCCTTTTACATAGCTCTGATAGAGTATTAGAGTCATCCCATGAAATGGTTTGTCTGACTGCAAAATTAGTTCTCTTAAATTGTATTCCTTGTTTTTTTAGTAGGTTGTGGATTTGCACAAAAATGATCTAGTGTCATTCATTTTCCTGAATGTTCAGCTTGTGACACCTCAAAGCAGAAACTGTTCATAACTTTGTGAAGAATCATTGGCATAAACAAGTAGGCAAAATAATTCCTGTAGGTAACAAGATTTATGACTTCCTCTCAGTTTCCTTGTTTTTATTTTTTTTGTGAACAAAGCTTCCATAGTCACTTCCCAGTGGATATCTTCCATCTATTGAGCTACCTGATTCTCATCCTAGTCTTCTTTATCATTATATAGAGTACATTTTCTTTCTCATCTGCATTCTTCTCTTCATTAGCTTACACCTTTTTCTGCTTACAGGTTTAATATATTTTCCATGTACTGGCCAACATATTTTTCCACAAAACTGTGTGCATTATTTGCTGATGTTGATGCTTATGCTTTTTCATGTGTAATTCATACGTGATTCATACTTAAAAGACTTCTTCAATTCAGGATTTACGACAGAAATGCTGTCAGCCCCTAGTCTTTACTTGCACCGTACTCCGGTTGAAAATATATTGGTAGTGGGAAAATTATGATGAAAGTGAATTAACCACAAGTTATACTTTTTAACCTGTGAATACTGAAGGAGTGAAAAGCAATGGGCGTCTGTCAGATCTGTTTAGTTCTTTATCAGCTGTTGTTTTGCAAAGTTCAGGGGATATGAGGAAACAATATATGATTTCTTCATCACTGTAGAAGTATCTCATAAGAAGATCGTTTACACGCAGCTTACTCTTTGATTGACCAACAGATGAAAAAGGTTCATATACTGAGTATGGAGACATTAGTGGAAAGGGAAGAACTATATGAACTCTATGATGCCAGGGAACTTCTTTGTTTTTAAATGTTATTCACATAAGACTGATTGATTTTGCATATGTCACAAAACACGAAAGTTTTCCAATCAGTTTTAATAGATGACCTCCTTTTTCGGGAGTTTGAAGTAAAGATTCCAGCCAATACATTTTTCCTGCCTTATCCTACACATACATAAGGCTGTATTGTTCTCCAGCCTTTCTAAATAAATAATACAAATAAGTTTTTTTTTAACATGGAATTAGAAACCGTCCTCTCTCTACTTGACTCGTTTTTGTTCCTTTTTCCCTAAGAATTCTCCCAGTGAGTTTTATTTTGCCTGGATCATAAGAGGTGAGACATAGTTTTCCAGCTCCTGGTTCAAATCTCATACTAACATCTGAAGCAGAGGAACTTTTTTTAAGAGTGAAAGCATCATTAGGAGATATGACAGTTATCATTCAGCTCAGAAACATCAAAGGGAATTCTGCTATATGAAACAGTACTTTCTCATGTAGTGGTACTTCATCAGGGACTGTAGCAATAGGACCAGGGGAAATGGTTTTAAACTTAAACAGGGAAAGTGCAGGTTAAATATAAGGAAGAAGTTCTTTACTGTGATGTTGGTGAGGCACTGAAACAGGTTGCCCAAGGAAGTGGTAAATGCTCAGTCCCTGGCAATGTTCAAGGCCAGGCTGGACAGGGCCTTGAGCAACATGGTCTAGTGTGAGGTGTCCCTGCCCATGGCAGGGGGGTTGGAACTCGATGATCTTAAGGTCCTTTCCAACCTTAACTGTTCTATGATTCTATGAAATATTTCAATATAGGATTCCAGATTTTACTCCTATGAATTTTTAGTGGAAGAATCTGGCAAATATTGCTGTGTCGTGGTTAAGCTTAGTCGTAAATTAGAAAGCCATGTAGACTGCTCGTTCT
>WYDI02009490.1:5890-17604 GCA_009867235.2 Psittacus erithacus | reverse complement strand
TCCGGTGGTTGCTTCCACCATGGTAAGCACATGGCGCTTGCCTTGGCGGGTTGGTGGGAGTGTGATACAATCAATCTTCCAGGCCTCCCCATATTTGTACTTCAGCCATCGTTCTCCATGCTAAAGAGGCTTTAACCATTTAGCTTGTTTAATTGCAGCATATGTCTCACACTCATGAATAGCCTGGGCAATAGTGTCCATTGTTAAGTCCACCCCTAGATTGCAAGCCCATTTGTATGTTGCATCTCTGCCCTGATGGCCTGAAGTGTCATGGGAATAGCAGAACAGCTTGAAGAAAAACCTTGGAGGCAGAAATGGGTTCCATTCCCTGAAAGCATGCGTGCTCTATGTTTCTTTCCATCTGTGCAGTGACATATTGGGGTTCTGTAGTGGTTTGTTGGAGCATTGGCTGTGCAACGTTAGGGAGTCAGGGTGATAAGGACCATTCTGCCTCTGAGGTCCTATATTAACATGTCATGTAGATCAACTTCCTTCTCTATAATCCCTGGATAAAGTGTGTAATGTACACTTTTCTTGGCATCTTACTCTGAAGGGTAATGACGCATTTCCATGTCTCTGCCCCTCAACAACAATTAGCAAAGTCATTTTACACTGAGGTAAATGTGAGGTGTTCAAACTCATATGGCACCTGATAATGGGTGGGATTCCCATTTTTTGGGTGGGATTTAAGACTGACAACTTATCGTTTGCTAGTGATTGACTTCTTATGGCAATAGTAGGAATTGGACTTCTAACACATATGAATACTCTTAACTGTAGTAATTCTAATATTAGATGTAGTCCCATCCATGAGCTATATTTCTGTTCATGCCCAATCATGTGTGTGGCTTGTATATGACTCCTGAATCTGGCCTGCTTGCTACTGATGATACAAATTTGAGTATAACCTTCATGTTGCCTATTTCAGATTCGGACTTTCTGAGGAAAAATTATTTTAACTTTTTATCATTACATTACGTCAAAATGCACCATCATAGTCTCTTGCTGCTCAGTTGAAATGATAATTAATTCATAACCTGTTTTCATCACTTGGAAGAAAACTGTTATTACACAGTCTGCACTCACTGTTCTTTTGGTCTTCTAAATATCAGTATAAATTCAGGTCAAAAGATAGGAATGGATATTGAAGGTTCAAAATCCAGCAGGAAATTAGCTGAGACTCCTAAAAGTTGTTTCAAAACTAACAAAAGTCTTGTTGTGTGAAATACTTGATATAAAATGGAAAAAAACTTGAAATGCATCTTCAGAATTTCATTGTGGGCTTGAAGTATCACTAATTCTGTGAGAAATGTTAATACATGCATCTTGTTTTGAGAATGCATGCTTTTTAGGTAAGCTATTAGCAGATAGGAGAAGATGAAAACTTTCTTGAATTTTACATTAGATAATAAACATTTTTTTATTAAAGGCAACTTCACGTAAAAATTCTTGATTTACTGTGAAGTTCACAATTCATTCAAGTTTTCCACATATGTAAAATAAGGATACACATGACATTAAATAGTTACTTTTTAAAAACTATTTGGAACAAAGTGCCATCATATTTGTATAATATCCATTCCCACAGATTTTATACAATTCAGTAATCTCTTAACCACCTGGCCACTCCTGAATGTGAGTAATCTGCGTATTGATAGTACAAATTAGCATGCTTGAAAGATCTAAAAGCAGGTTTCAAAGGAATCTTTCTGGAGCTAGGCATCCAGCCTTCAATCATTTTCTCAGGCTTACTTAGAAACTCAAATGATACATTTTTCCTTTAGATTATAGTAAAAGAGGTAACCTTCTTCCATGACAAATAGCTTCTATAAATAACAGTATTTCTCAGATACTCTTTCTTTTGGCGCAAGCCCATGAGATAGCATGACCTTAAACTACTAATCAATAAAACTGCTTTTAGACATCATATGCATTGTGACATGTAGAAAGGGTGGCAAGATTAATGTTAGGAATGATTTCTCAGTATAATTTCTATACTTACCAAAAAGTCTTCCTCTAGAAAGAAAGACAGACTGCCTTTTTTTCTATTTGAGACTTTAGTTCTTTATTCACCATTACTTCAGTCATAAGATGGGCAAATGATGTTGTCTATTTTGACGTTCCCAATTACCCTCATTTATGTCAATGGAAATTTTAACTTTATTGAGGCTTCTTCATGTTTTAAGCTACTGAAGCACAATCTAAACAAATCTATGGAATCAAAGGCCAAGCACCTTTGAAGTAGATTGCGTTCTGTCTGTAGCTCTGAATGCAGCCCAAAGGCTTGACCTTTCTTAGCAAGTTACTACATTGTACAGACTTGTCTGTGTCTTTCCCAAAGGGAGCTTTAAACAGGAGCCAGCTAATTTTCAGTTTCCTTTTTTAATTATTCCTTGCTGCAAGTTGGAATCTTGTAGAATAATGTCAATTAGCTGGGAACAAGTGAGCTGCAAACTTCTGACACTGCAAGAATTTCTCCGTTCTCTGAGAGCTTGTAAGCACTGGAAAAGAAAAAGGTTCCTGGTATTAAGCTTTGCTTGTGCTATTATTCCCTTGCACAAACTTCAGCTAGGAAAAGTCTGTGGTTTCCTTTTAATTGGAAGTAAAGGTAATGGTGTTGAAAGTGATGGTTAATTGTTGGTTTTATTCTAAAAATGTCTATTAAGGCACACAGCATATTATGATCAAATTTGGTAAATTAAATGTCACATACTGCATGCAGGGAGCTGTTCTGCCACACTTTTTACTGATTTGGGTTAGAAGGGATGTCTTGAGATCACTAGGTCCAAATCCCCCGATCAAGCAGGGTCAGCTAGAGCTGGTTGTGCAGGATTGTGTCCAGCAGGCTTTTGAGCATGTCCACAGATGGAGACTGTACAACCTCTTGGGCAGCCAGTGTGTACTGGTGCACAGGATTATTCTTCCCCAGGAATACTGAAGATGATTCATATCACAACACTGGATGTAATATGGGCTTTACACTCAAAAATAAGTATGTCAAGTAATTAACATAATTTTTAGCTGGACTTTCCCCAGCCTCCCAAATTAAAAGATTTGGGTGGAGTTTTTTGCCCCTTATCATTCTAAAGAACATAATATCTCACTGCATGGAAGTCAGGACATTTGAGGAGATTTTAGAGTTTCTTTTATTTCCTTTTATGTTGTCTAAAATATCATCTTGTTCATAAGAAATAAATACTTTAGATCAAAATACACATTCTTTTGACATGGTCTGGTTTCAACCATGTCATGTTAAGTAACTAGGGGGAAAAATATAATTGAAAAATAGTTTCAGTTCAATTGCTAATGTTCTCTTTACTTGGGGTGCTATCAGTTAGTAGTATTACTAGGTGACTAGATGTAGTTTTAGCTGTACCTTGTTCTAAAAATGAGAGATCATGTGCAATGTGTATCAGAGAGGATATTTGGCATGTCCATACTGTATAATAGTGTACAGAAATACTTGTGTTGTCCCAGAAACAACTAGAGGGAATCGTGTACAACTGTACTATCAGCCTGCTGGTCAGGATAAGCTGTCAGCTCTGCTTAAATGCGTGGCACTTTGTGCTTCAATGAAGCAACAGCCTTTGTCTCTGCCCTACACCTGAAAACATACCTTTTGAATTAAATTCAACACAAGTCAGGATTGGGGAAAACCAGAAGTAATCTTTTGTTATCCTTATTTTCATACTGGTTCAGCATCTCTCTGAGGAAAGTTTTATAAGGTCCGAGTTTTCAAATCCTTTGGAACACAGTGGTGAACATTAGCAGCTTTCAAATAGGGTCTGTTTGCTTGACTCTCACCTTTTCTTTTTCTTGGGCTGGTACAGCAGAACAAACAAATCATTATGTTTAATGAAGTGGTACCCACTTAAAAATGATTGCCTTATTTTATTCTCTTTCAAGCAACTGGAAGTTTGTTGAGCATTTTAGTACAGCACTGGTCAGATACGAGCAATACAAATTCAGAAGTGACCTATTCATTCACTTTACAGCAGCACAGAATTGAGTCTGCAATGTAGACCATGTTTCAGATTAACTTGGATAAATAATTGATGTTCCAGACCTCTTGAAATAAAGATTAAATTGATAACATTGACCAGAGTTAGAATGAACTGTCATTCTTGATGTTGCAGTAACAAAAGAGTGGAAATCTGCAGTGACATTTGAAATTACAGACTTGAAATCTGTAATTTCCATGGTATGTTCCCTTTCACTCAACCACATTAACTTGTTAACAAGTGTTTGAAATATGTCCTCTTGTCCATTTGTCCAAGTTCTTTTCCTTCTGCACCTCTATAAATACAAAGTATATAGGTAGATATTGAAGGCAACAGTTGTGAATAGATCATTGCATATGATCATCATACAGTGTATGAAACATAAATATACCTAAAATACTGATGACAGCTTGAAGTAGTTTTCAGATATTGCTTAAATATCCATGTTCTGTCATTCCATATTTTATTTTTGACATTTTTGGTTCTTTCCACTTCATAAACTAATTCCATTGCAAACTTCTTGAATTAAAAATATCATGAAAGGAATGGTGAATTTTATTGCAGGTGAAATCTGTCATTATTGAGAGGGTGTGTCTGGTACTGGACAATATTCATAGGACCATAGAATCATAGACTAGTTAGGGTTGGAAAGGACCTTAAGATCATCTAGCTCCAAACCCCCTGCCATGGGCAGGGACAGAATTTTTACAGCACGGCTTGACTCGGCACGGCTCCGCACGTGAGGACAACCGAGAAACCGGGGAACCAAGGGTGCTGGGGCAGCCCAGCAGCAGGAGTGGGGGAGTCACGGCAGCCCGGGGGCTGCTGTCCCTCGATGCAGCGAGGTCCGTGTCCTCCTTCCCATCCCTCCCGCAGGAGGCGCTTGTACCCACCGCAGGAGGCACTTGTGCCCCCCACGGCCGCTCGTTGTCACGGTCTCCAACGGCAAGAGGAGCCCATGTCCTGGCTACTGTGTACCTGCCCCCAGCGGTGCAATTTATCCTATCTCAGCCCACTTTAGCCCAATTCAGCCCACTTTAGCCCAGTCAGACCTCTCCAGACCAGTTTAGTACAGTTCAGCAGGGTTGAGCCCAATTCAGACCAGTCCAGCACACCTTAGCTCTCTTGAGCCCACTTTAGCCCTCACGGTTTAGACCTGTTCAGCCTAGTTTAGCCCAATTCACATCTGTCCAGACCGGTTTAGCACTGTTAAGCCCAATTTAGCCCAGTCCAGACCAGTTTAGTCCAACACAGTCCAGCCCCCTACAGTCCAGCCCAGTTTAGCCCTTCCCAGCCCAACGTAGCACAGTTTAGGCCAGCTCAGTCCAGCCCATTTTAGCCCACTCCAGCTCATCCCAATCCAATTTAACTCAGTTCAGTCCAGTTTACAGCCCAGCCCAGCCCACTCCAGCTCAGCCCACACAACTTCAGCACAATTAGGCCCAGTGTAGCACAACTCAGCCTGGTTTGGTTTAGCCCAGCCCAGCCAAGACCTCTTTAGCCAATTCAAGCCCACTTTCACCCACCCCAGCCAAATTTAGCCCAATTCAGCCCAGTCCTGCCTCATTTACACAAGCTCAGATCTGTCCAGCCCACTCAGGCCCAGTTCAGCCCAGTTCAGACACTCCAGCCCAGTTTAGCCCAGCTTGGCTCACTTCAGACCACTTTAGCTCAGTTTCAACCACTTTATAACTTTGTCATAAATTTTCTGCTTTTATTTTAGGCAGTGAAAATAGCGTAGGGAAAGCAAATGGAAGAGAAGGCTTGGGTTTGATGTTTCCAATCATTATTATGTTTTGACTAAGTAGCATGATCAGTTGACAGAATTTTGAGTTGAGTTTTAGTTTGCCACTCCACCCTAAAATTGGCAGTAAGAGTGCTTGTGATTAAACACACACAATGGGCCAGTTCCCCTGGCCAAGACTTCCATAGTTTGGTGTTGAATCCAAACCATATGCAAAGAAGAGTGCTCCTCTACCTTTCAATAGGGTACTGATGCATAAAAGTACAGCTTAAGAAATAAACCCTTTTTAAGACTTTGAGGGGAAAAAAGGAATGGAGACTTCACTGGAAATTCAAGTAAAGGTGCCCAGCATTCTCTTCATTGCAGGGTTAATTAGGTTAATACCCTTGACTGAGTCACAGATGTCAGTACTTCTGCTTTGTTAGGAATATCATGGTAAGATAAGCACAGCAATTACTATGTCCTCATCTATTCCATGCTACAAAATAACAGTAATATAATGATGATGTTAATCAAACATAAAAGCATTCACAATTAATTATTTCTATATTCCAGAGGTTATATTTGAAAATACCTTATGTAGTCATTTGTCTTCCTGGCTCCCCTTATATCAGTAGTAAACTGAGGGGAAAGAAGTATTTTTTGTATTTCTTTCTTTTTTAGTTTAAACATATATAAAATTGTCTTTGATAGAAAATAGCAGTAAATTACCATAAACAACATGCAAAGTGAGACCACTATCCCATAATTCCTCAAGCTCAACGTGTAAAATACAGACTAAAAATAGAATATTGATAACATGACTGCATGCATTACTTATTAAAGGTAAAGTAATATTTTTATTAATGTATTTACATAAAAGTAATAGTATGTGTATAAAATTATTTAAATTTAATATTGATGTAGTAGTCAATCTGCTACCACAATGAGCCCATTTTTCTCTAACTTGGTAGAAAAAGTTCTGTTAATAGAAGCAATATTTTTTAAGATTATGGTGTTAAATAAATTTATTTTTCTGTCCTTCATTGTAGATATTACCCAAGAGTTACTGTTAAAAAAAGTGAGAGTAGTAAGCAATGTACTTCCGTGCAATTATTCTTTTATTACTTCAAAGATAGAAATACGCTTTATGCCCATTTTTCAACATGAAGTTGTAAAAATTTAGGATTAAAATTTCCTGTAGGATTAGCTGTAACTTCTCTATTACAGGAAAAGTCGGCAGCTTTCTTCTGCCAGAGTCTCAGGCAAATGTTGTCAGAAAGATGATAGAACTTTTAGGTGGTAACAGAGATGTATTTTGTCTTACTATCTATTTTTCTCAGATACTTTACCTCACTACAAAAGCTAGCTCAATTGAAAGCACAAAAAGTAATTGAAAGAAGTTAGGGAGCAACGTTGTCAGTTAGATTTTTACTTTGAAACCTTGATGCAGAAACTAAGAATTTAAATTATTGTGACTCAGTTCTAGAGCCAGAGCAGGTCATTCAGCATTATGAAGTATCAGATATTTTTAATTAACTCTCCACTTAGAGGGTAGTAAAAATTTGCTGAAATAATATAGCCTATAAAAACTGTTTCTCTGTGTTTTTGAAAAGCACAGCCATAAATAAGTAACATCAGTCCAAGCTGATTAGCTAAATGTAAACAAAGAAAATGGTAGGTACAAAGTACAAACAGCTGTATTAACATGCACGCAACAGCATCCTTGGTACAGTTTATGCACTGATCACAACCAATACAAATACTGAAGTATGTGACATTTTGTAATAGCTACTTACTCTCTCTATAAGGAATCCCTAGTGTATTTTGAAAAATTAGTCAATGCTGGCTTAAGCAAAGTAGATACCAGATCTTTCTAAGTTAAATAATTTTAACTGAAATAGGTAAAAATACAGTTATAATAGAACTATAACTAGCAAAATCACCAGAAGTAATAGCTTGTGGTGTCAGGGTTGCAGCAAGAAGCTGAGCTCAGGCTGAATGTAGTTGACAGAAGGTGTATGATCCTGCTTTAGCTAAAAATATAGGTTATGTTTTCTTTCTACTCTTTTCTACTCTTAGATTGCTTACAGGCACCCAAGTTGTTAAATCTAACCCCTATCTCAGTTTACCTAGATGTAACTCACATTTACATGCATAAGTAGACTTCTATTCCCCTGGTTTTATTTGTTTTGATTAGAAGAAAATGCCAAGTTACATTAATAATACACCTTCTGCAATAAAAAGAAAGCAAATTATATATAAGTTTGCTATTTGGAAGTAATTTGACTAGTTTCTTTTTTTTCATGCCATTTAAAGGTGTGGCTAAAGAATTAGATCTAATATTAGTACAAAATAAGGTGTTTGGGAGAACTAATTTAGACAAAAATTTCCCTTTTCCACAGAGTAGGTAATATGAACAGATCCTGAGATCATAACCTATATACTGCACTTGTAATTGACTCTCCTGTAACAATTCTGATTTTCTCTATAGACTTTTTTCTAGGTGGTTTAAGCAAAAAGTGTATGAGTTTTCTTAAATTGTTTTTGGGGGTGTTTTTTTGGTTGGCTGGTTTTCAACACTATCTCCAACATGCTGACTCTGTACTGTAGGAAAAAATTATTTTCTTTTTAGTTTTCACAGTAGACAGCAAAACATGCATGTATTCTCCATTGCTTACCAGGACCTGAAAAGTCATTAACATACAATGACTAAATAGCATTAATAATTGCACTGTTCTCTTCTTTGAGAAAGCAAAGCAGATCAAACCAGCAGGAAACAGAAGATCTGGAGCCAGATTATACTTGTTCAGTTTTGTGGTTGGTGAAAAAGCTGTCTCATTAAGCTGGTAGATCTGCCTTGAGAAACAACCCATAGAAGTTCAGATATAAATAGATCTAAACCTGGATTTGTTACTTACAGTACTCTATAAAAGAGCCAAATTTTCATCCTCTGATACTAGGATTGGAAAAAAAGAGATTGCATACTTTTACATCTTTACAGCTGAGAATAAAATCTGGTTCGGATTTTTGTTTTGATATCCCCTGGATAAGAATATTACCCAAATCCTCAAAACTGATGCACATTTTGGTTTTCCCTGAATAACAGCAATTATGGCCATCTGTTAGGCTGGCATAATTCCTAAGCAGAAATTGTTGCACCAGTTTAAAAATGGCATGGAGGACCAACTGGTAGAAAGAGGCAATTTCCTTCTCTTCTCCCTCCTGAGATATCTTTATCAGATATCTCCCTAAAAATTTACTGCTCTTTTACTACATTGTTGTCTGTTTAACAACAAAGCTAATCACAAAAAGGTTAATTGCCCACATACATATTAATTTTAGACTTCTTTCAGTTTGATTTTTTGTCAGATTATGCCTGAGGTTTGTAAAATTAAATTGATGGAGTTAAAAAAAGATAAGGTGAAAATTAAGGAAAACCCTGAGAAGCACATAAAATATTTCTTAATGGCTTAAGTTGTGTGACAGAAGCGCTTTTTCCCCCTCTCTTCTTAAGTAAATTAATAATTCATTTCATATTAAGTCAATCTGCAGGAATCATGGGCCTCATTTTTATTTCTGAGAAAAGCAACTAGTTTTAGCAATGTTCTTCCGGTTCAGCCTAGGATATCGCATACAGTATAGACTCTAAACAAATAGATACAATGATTATTGAAGCATCCAAAAGAGTTTACTTCTCTGTGATTATCTGGAAATAGGTATGCAAACAAATTTTCTCCAGAGGTTGCCTTGAAGAAAAATATTTATTCTAGACCTGCAGCCTTGCAGCACTTCAGCTATAAAGCTTTCAGCTATTTTAAACACTTTCAGAAATTGTTGCTGTTATTCCTTAATGTGGGAATCCTTCAAATGGTCATACATGGCAAACAGTGCTAAAAATATCAGCCAGGCATCCATTACCTGCCATCTGGCTTAACACTTACAAGTAATGCACGTTTGCTGCACACAGCAGACACAGTATGGCCTCAGAGCACTGATAGACATCCACTTTTGAATCTTCCATAGTGGCCACCCTGCTAAAGAAACTTATAAGCTCATAATGAAGAAAATGTCAGGAACACAAGCAAGCAAACAACGGGTGGCTATTGCTGCTGAAGCAGTAATTCAGTTTAAAAAATATGCTGGCACTAGGAGCAACTTTTCCTGCTATGAGGCAAGAAACGCTACTTTTTATCTCCAGCTAGACTAATTTCATGTATATTCCATGGAATTTAGTAGTACCAAATGTTTGGTTTGAGACTAATTCACAGCCTTGCGTTCAATTAACGATATGCTCTTGCTAGTTTCTCTGTGCAGGACTTGGTTACACTCTAAATTAACTACTCTGAAGAGTTTCCCCTTTCAGTTGCATTGCGTGCATCTTTTGGGTATGCCTTTATTTTAAACAGTAACGGTTTCCTGGTTTTATTTTTACAGAGACTGTTCTGCATTCTAAAAAGTTTCATTTTCAGAATGTTATGTTTGTTCATTAATGTTCTTAATGTCCCTTTCTTTCTGAAAAGAAAGAAATTTCTTCTCTGAATTGGTTTTGCACTTTTACTGTCTAACAAGCATCAGGCTCTTTGCAGCCTGGAATTTATCTCACTCTAATGAAAATTTGGTACTGTGACCTAAATTGTAATGACATAAATAATTCTGTTACTGCCTTGTACACACTGTTATTAATTGATAGGTTTTTTTACAAATTTCTGTAATTGAGTTATGTACTTTAGTGAAATGACATAAGGTAAACAGGCCTGCTAGGGAAAGAATTTCATTCTGAATAAAAGCAGCCAAATTCCCACCCACAGGATATTTTACAGAATGCCATTTCTAATCAAATCAGAAACCTGCTTATCACAACTGGCTGTGCCATAACTGAGTAATTGTCCCATGATAGATTTCAGTATTTTTAATTCAGTCAGGGTTGTTCAGGTTTGGTTTTTTTTTGGTTTGGTTTGGTTTGGTTTGGTTTTTTAGGCAATGAGTTATTATGAGTACAGCTAACTTTTATTTGAAATTTCCCTTCATTATTTATCTCTAGATAACTTAATAATCCATTTTAAAGTATAAGTGACAGAAATCATCCTTCAGCTGAAAGAAATAATAATTTTCTATTATCTATTTTTAGCCAAGAATTTTTCAATGAGTGATGTTTTCTATGAGACCTATACTAGGAAGGGCTGAAAGTGAAGTATGAAGGACGGAGTAGAGAGAAACAAAGTCATTCTAAGATTAATCCAATTGTGTTCAGTGGAAGAGATATGTGGAACCTGGGAAACAAATTTGAAAGTGATTTAGCTAACAGAGCAACTAGTGAAGCTAGATGCAAATACTGTTTGGTGTAGGTGTAGCAAAATACTGACACATTTAGGAAGTTCTGTCTGTAAGAGAGCAGATTCATAGTTCAGGGGTCACAACTGGATGAAGATCAGTTCATTTAAATGTGATGGACCCTTATTTCTTGTGGACTATTCTTATGCTAGTGTATGCTTATTTCAAGTATTTGTTATTTCAAGAGTTATATCAAGAAGAGCAAGAATTCCCAGATGCTCAGCTTTTCATAGAAGGATACGGGGTAATCTGACTTCCACAAAACCATACATTATTCAGAAGATCAGTTTAGCCCTTTCATTATCGTCTCCAACATATCCTCTCCAACTCAAAAATTAGCAAAGGAGCATGTAGAACTAGATGCCTATTGGAATGAGAAACAGAATTTATTCTAGTAATTTATTCTGGTAATAAATAACAGGTAAACTCATGAAGAAAGGGATTGAGTATGTGCAGACAGAGACAGCTATAAATAATGCACATGTAATACAAATAAAGTATTCCTGGAGCAGAGGAACCATATTTCTCAACAGTAGCTTGAAGCTAAGCATGCAGAAATAGTTGGTAGCTTAATGATGTTCATGGGTTCAGCAGTAGCAGTCATTTTTTCTCCTTCTTAGTGGCTGGTGCAGCACTGTGTTTCTAACTTTCAGCCT